>DVPR01000844.1:0-12273 GCA_018239345.1 Oxynetra stangelandi | reverse complement strand
CGCCAGGTCCCTAGCGGGGTAGGCAGAGAGCACGGAGTGCCAAACATCTCTGTCCTTGCAAACCTGACGCGCTTCGTTTACATCCATCAGCCAAATAGAGTTGAACCAACCTCCGAAGCACCAAAATACTACTGAAATTTTCCACTGGTCACGTCTCCAGTCCACCAGCTTCCAATTGGCATGTTAATGTCGTCAATAAACTGCCTTCGTAACTTCAAACAAACATAAACAGAACTCCACCCTCCGTTAAAACTCGATCACAACAAAACTTTTAAGCTTTTTATTTAAAGGTATCAAGGGGAGGCCCTTTTAAGGCTTCCACGCAATGTAGGCGCGTCTCACATTGTTTTGTTTCTTTCTCATACTGTTCATAGCTAAGGAGTTATTTTGATTACAATTGATTATCAGATTAACTGTATTTAATACTTTACCAGAGACATGTTGATCATGTCTCTGGCCGAAGGAGGGAATTGTTTTTTTAATTAAATCTGTAGCCAAAGTCGAAATACATTGCTGTTGAAGGCCTTTCGATTTTTATACCAAACTAGCTAAGCCCCACGGTTTCAACCGCGCGGAATAGGTACTAATGTGAAGTTAGGTAGATTTTATTATGTTATTTGGAAAACCCAGAATTAATATAAAAAACAATGGTACAAAATCTTCTCATTCCTAACTTCATGCAGGTACATAGGTGAGAAAAATCGTTTTGGACACGATTTGAGTTAAATCCGTTCTTACTGAGCGCCTATGTCCCGAAAGGAGCGACTGTGCTGAACAAGTGGGTCGGACGCGAAATTTTGTAGATAAGTCTGAATGTGTATATAAGATTCAATTTTATGGATCGCCAAAAAATTGGCTGAATCGTTTTAGCAAATTGATTCAAGTTCTATTTACACGCACACAGATACACTTATTTACACAAACACATTCTACACATATACATACAGTATATTTGTAGCCAATGGCCGACACTGGCCACAAAGAACACAAGAAGCAAAGCAAGTGTATATTTATATACATATAATTAACCATTCGTATTATAAAACTTACTTCTATAATCACCTTTCATATTTGCAATGGATAGGTATTAATAACAACAATCCTTAGGAATTTACAAAAAAATATTTACCAACGTAAAAAAAACATACATATAGGTATATGTTTCGAAGGAAATTTAGGAAAAAATAAAAACTTATAAGCTTTATATTAACTCCGCTATCAAGGGGAAGTGCTTCCTGCAAGGTTTCCCCGTATACACTTTCCCGCGCTTCCCGTCGCTGAAGGGTTGAGAAGCCACACCTGTACCGACATGTTTGTTTTTGAACGAAGAGTATTGTTTTTTTTTTTTATTTGAATAGGCAAACGAGCATGCAGCAGTGGCGAGTGGTGTGACATCTGCGACTGAACTTGAACAGGGCTATTTGTTCTATTCTTGGCAGGTCACAGAAGTGTTGCCACTCTTGAGGACCGATATGGTCGCCCGTTGAACTATTGAAGTACTTAGGATTATGTTACATCCTTTTTACACTCATTGTTACGGTATGGAACTGGTGGAGAGGCAAATGGGAGCTTAATTTATGCTATTTTTATTATGTTAAATATTCGGTTGGAAAATAACCATTTGCTATTGGTATTTTTAATAGCGCTGTTGTCAGCGAATGATTTAGACTTCATAGTCTTAATGACGTTTGTCTACTTGAGACGTTTAAAAACTGTTTATTTTTTAGCAATGATTTACTTTTGTTGACCCTATTAAGATTCCCAGTTCCCCAGGCGAGGTCGGTAAATCAATAGATCTTACTTGGACTTGAAAGTGCAAAGGAGTAAATATTACTGACTCTCGCTTTTGGCCTGGAATAAGTCACGTGACATCACCTAATTGTGAACTACGAATGTACCAAAGGAAGAACGGTTACTTGTAATAATTTTTAATGCATTAGTAACATTTTGAGACAGCAATATTGTTTTTATCAAACTCTTATTCTACGGGCCTGCATTATTTTACGAAAGATCCAAAATTTAAAAACCAAAGCCATTATAAATTTGTATTAATTAAAAAAAATCTTTCCGCAAATAACTTTACCTATGTCTTCTCAAGTTACCTTCAAGTACCCATAATTATATTGAAAAAAAAAACAATTCAATACACCTTTCTACAGCTCAAACCGTGCGCAAGCTTTTGACGTTACAAGTATGAAAGTGATGAAAAAACAGTGAACGTCACAAAACAAGCAGGTACGAAGAAAATATTCAATTGTGTACCTTATGCGACGGTGCTTGGAGATATCCATAAGTTTAAGAAGCTCACATGAAATAATGCGCGGGTGAAATAATTGAAGTACCCGTAGTACGATAATTGCAAATGGTTATTTTACATTTCTGTCTCGAACAAAATTAACAAAATTCGTCTCTATTTCTAATGTGATAAAAGTTAAAATTATATTTTGGCTGTATAGATTTTTAGGCTGAACGCAATGAAATTCACTCGCCCGGTATATTCGATAATTGCGATCCAAAATGGCGGATGCATTGTAGTGCGGCGCCAAAAATTGCGTCACAGAAGGAAGACACGTGGCTCGGACAAATGGACAATGGAATTTTATTGTTATAGCGACATATTTATGCTACATTAATTTCGAAAAAGAGGAAACAAGATATCTTGAGTACCTTTCTTTTTCAAACTTTCGCTTGAGCCGAGTGATCGATTCTTTTTATTTGTTTTTTTTTCCGCTCCTTTGGAAATTTCGTTTCTGAAAGTGACAGTTCGATAAGTGAAAGAAGAGATCTACTGTTGTTATTGCGAAATAAGGTACACCTCAAGTATAATTTCCACACACATTACATCTCAACTACGGTACCGATTCGGCGCGACGTGGTAAAAATACCATTATGAATATTCAAGAAAGACGCCATTACGAACCCACCCTACAACACGGTGACAGAGTTTAGCTTGAGCGCAAAAATTAACGCACACGCGCGCATTATAATAAAATCGAATCATTTAATACAACTAGGAACGATTTTTAAACAATCAACTAATAAATAATGTATTAAATCATTGTGTTTTTTATAATATTACGTTTAACATTACTATTAGGTACTTTTAATTACCCTGTTCTGTTAAAATTAATATCTGCATATACATACATATAAACCAGGGCCCGCGAGAGTTTTAGTGATAACGCCTTTGTAACATGAATATTTAGCATCACCTAATTTTTGATACATTTGACATTCATCTCGTTTTGAAACAATTTTTCATTTCTTAGTTCTGACGCTAAGTAAGATTAGACATTTCGTTGGGTATATGAATGATCATCGATATTGGGCGGCAGTACTATCAGCTTATATTTGGCACACTTAACAGTCTCGTGCTCTGAAACACCTCACCGCCACACTGTTTCGACGCAAATTACTATCATTAATACTGAATGTCCGTTTTTGATGATCTACTTTTGCCGGTGACCGTACCTACGTGTCGCGAGACGGCTTCATATCGAACTCGTTCACGTAATAGACGAAATAGACGGCCCCCGAGCCGTGTCCCTCGATCTGCGAGCTAGAACAGGACGAACGGGAGCAGACAGGCGGGAGAGCACGATGTAACACGATACCCGCCGGCTGGACGGGATGTGCTGGGTTACATAACGTAGAGCACTAAATAGGATATATATTATAATAATATTGACACATCTGTTTTCTTCTGTTTAAAAAAAGGATTAAGCGAATGGTTCACCTACGGTAGTAAAAAATAGACGAGTTAAAAAAATTATTATTACCGTTTTGCAAAATTACATCATTAATTTTATGCTTATATTTGTGAATTAACAAAACCAGATGCATACATGTTGAACAAAATATTGTATGGTATATATTTTTTCTTATATTTCTAGAAGCTTCCATATGTATGAACGTTGCTTGATACAGCCAGTGTGAAGGAAAAGGAGGATTTGCTTCGATAGTTATGCTAAATATAATAAACAAATATTATGTGTGTTATAGTATAGCAGTGACTAATAATGTTTGTATCTATTTATATTAAAAATAGAAACAAGAAAAAACATGTATTTCATAACACACTAAAAATGTTTTCTCGTGTGGAATAACGAGACTGAATTCCGAATTAAATTTCGTATGGGTCTATACAACATGCCCCCATCCCGGCAAGGTGCATAGCGTCATACAATCACTTACACAATTGTTTAAACAAAGCGACAATAAAATATCGTGTTACGCGAATAAATGAACATCCCCCTACGGCCCGGGCAATATGCATCGTGACAGGGTGTGGAATAATGGACGCCGATGTTCATTTTGTGCTCGCATGTACCTCTACACGCGTAATTATGACGCGGTTTTTATTGTGTTCCGCCTTTGTTATCTGTGATGGCTTCGAATTCTGTAGGAAGTCGATTTGGTATTGAATACACCGTTGCAGTTCAATAGTTAATATTCTGACATTATTCTCGTGTACCGGCTTAGTTAGTTAAATATATGATCATGGTTATTATTATAGTATTATTTCTATTGTGCAAGTTTATTTACATATCTTTACTGATTACCGCTGAAGAAAAATAATTAAAATAGTTTTAAAAATCATAAAAATTGTCGATTTGTTAATGGTATCAGAAATCATCAGATAAAATAAATACATGTTCTATTTTATAACTTAGACCGATTTCCTGTTTCCTGTCAACGGAGCATCTAATAAAAAAGATATTCAATAAAACTCATCAGCTAACTGTATGAATAGGCAGCAAGATTGTCAATATTAACAAATTAGTATTTTACTATCTAGAACTATACCAAGCCTGTTCGTCATCCTTAACTATTTAAGCAACGTTTTTCTCTTCACTTGTATAATAATTAGATTTATAACTAAACGTGTATGTCGCACGCTAAAAACTCAGTGTTTGTTAGAAACAAAACTGTTTCACTTCTTTACCTGCGTAAGCTCAATCTAGTCTCGACTACTTATTTCGATGTCTGGGCAAAACATTCTTATAAAAAAAAACCTCACAAAACTACTGTTTATCTTTATCCAATCGCTGCAAATTAAAAACAATCCGTGCAAGCGCGCAGAGAGACAAAAAACACTATTGTTATCGCAACAGACGGACAAACAGAGGGATAATCTTAGCACGCCGTCGTGCGCCCACCATCTTCGGCGCCAAATCGCGACGCCATTTGCAATTATTTGCACTGGATAATTATTTTCTGTTCTTAGTTGAATTTAAGCGAGTTTTTATTGTTCGGTACTTTTTGTTTCTCTCGACTTAGGTAGGCACTTGGTTTTACGCAAGTGAAAGCGGGTTTTTTTTTTTGTTTTACGAGTAACAAATGATCGTGCATGCAGCCATGCTTACGTTGAGCAAACACTCATCGATGTTTATAGGTTTTGGTTAAAGCCGAACTTTTAATGTGAAATGTTTTGTTACCTCTAAGACAAGTATTATGTGGATTATTTCAATACACATCCACGACAATTGTTGGACGAAATCGGTCGAAAATTCTATTGAAATCAAATTAAAATTGTTATATTCATTATAAGGTTATACATACAGTTAATGAAGATCATGTTTTGAGTTATCTCACTTCGGCTTTGGCGGCCTTCAGCCTATGTAGACCGGGAGGAATATGCCGGCGATAAGAACTGCCAGCACTCTTTTAAATAAAATAAAAAATTTGAATAAAATTAGCCATGTTGCGGAATAGCAATACATTTTCAACTACCCACTACTCCCCACTAAAATAATTATTTCTTTACTAATAGATCACTTAAATGCCTACTGTTGGTAATCAGCTTGGAACAGTCACTGACATTCGATAGATAATAAAACTTTGAATTTACGATTTTTTAAATTTGAAAAAAAAAATGCCTATTAGCCAAACGTTTGCCTACACACGACGGACACGACCACCATAGCAGAGGTCAACTGAAATACTCAACCTATCTCTCTTGCGATATTTTCCTAAAGCACAAATTTAACCCAATCCATATTCACCCCTATTCTAAGATAAACAAAGTCCAATTTATTTATATCCAGACCAAAGATTTCGCGGCTTAATGTTTTTACGATTTATTTCATTTTTTAACCGACCAAGGCACCGCCGCGCATTCTGCCTGATTTGCGTTCTGAAGGGGTCTGACGTAATGCAAGAAGCTGGCAACATCGCCGACCACACATCCAGAGGTTACGTTGGAAAATTTCACCTAAATCCAATTTAATGGTGGTTTATTGGAAACTAGTGGAGTGTGAAATCTTGTGTGCACTCAATAACTTTGTTTTTTTTCCTTCGAAACAAATAAGTATTCGATGAATATAGATTATTATCTGCATTAGTATTGGTTACGTTGTGATTGAAATTTCGCTACTGTGTGGTTACATCTGTGAAATAATTATATCGTTGCATATAAATAATTCTGAATGGAATTATTTGTAGGTACTTTTTTTTTATTATGAGCACATGATACTTGCAGATTATTTACCATTAAGTAACAATTATTTTGCTAGTAATAAAATGAGACATTTTTCTATAGTAATTTTGATAAAAATAGAATAAATAAATAACCGTCACGTCAGGTCCCTAGCGGGGTAGGCAGAGAGCACGGAGTGCCAAACATCTCTGTCCTTGCAAACCTGACGAGCTTCGTCGACATTCATCAGTCTCTTCATACATACACTCCGGTTTCGGAGGCTCTTGACTCCCCATCCTCTAGTGCCCGACCTATTTGGTCGAGAAAACAATATTATATCAATCGTTTTTCTTTTTAAATACTCAGATATTCTGATCTTACTATCACAATGCCCGTAGCACAGCGCTGAATTAAATTAATCCCGGAGTAGGGTCTTCATAAACGTCTAAGGATCCAACACGTTTGCCAAACATGCTATAAAATAATCCGAGTTATATGGTAACAGCGGATTCAACATCTCGTTCGACATTCTTATAATCGCACCCAACACAAACATTATTAAAGTGATCACTATACTGAATACAAAGGTATATCTAGTTTAAGTTTATCAAACTGAAAATATCTCCTTCAAAATCTTTTGTGCATATTTTTTCCAGCTCCGACCTGGACAATAGCGGTAAATAACACACTCACTGTCTCTAAATCCATTTTATCGTCTATTATGTATCGGCGTTTTGTTGTTGTCCTTTGTGAGGAACGCTCCATTGAAGATGAGAGGATTAGGGCGAGAACGTGGAAAATCTGCTTAAAAGCAGCAACAGATGAACAGCGTCGGCATATCGACAACGTGCCTCCCGTAGCCAAACACCGATGTGTCGCTGCAGCGGAGATTTCTTTGGAAATAAATAAATAACCGTCACGTCAGGTCCCTAGCGGGGTAGGCAGAGAGCACCGAGTGCCAAGTGTTCTTTGGGAATATATGTCAATTAAATTGTCCAGACAGTTTTTTAGTAGGTAATGCTGGATATGAATAAACCATCACCTAGGTATTTCACTAGTTATCAGATCTCGGCCCTCTTACATTTTTCTTGCGAAGAGGACCGTATCCAACAAGGGAAGGATAGAAAGAACTGATTATAATTATGATAACGTTAACGGTGGTGATGCTAATGATAATGATGTTGAAGATGATAATGTTAAATAATGATTTTGCTAATGACAATGCTATGTATGATAATTTTAATGATTTTGACATTGATAATTATGATAATGTTAATGATAATAATGTTAACGATGATAATGATGATGGTAATGATAACGGTGATGATCATTTTTTGAGAAATAAGTATCTTTAACAACATGATGATGTTATTGACGAGGTTGAAACCATCGCGGCTTATTATCATTCAAATTATCATTAATCATGATTATCGAAGGAGTTCGTTCAATTCGTTGTTTCCTCTTATCATATAGGTACCTACATATGCATGTAGATACCTAACATAGGTAGCTGCCTAAACGATATCACAATAGAACCAACCGCTTAGTAAAACAAGGAACAAAGAATACTCGCTTATCAAAGTAATCAATGAGATCCAGTCAATAACTATTGCGTTATGTCCTCGGGCATTTCCACCCGATAGCCGTCTCTACCTCACGTCTCTACATCGAGACACAGACAGTGTTTTCTTAGGGCCGACGCTATTTGCGCCTCGGCGGCGCCGCCAGGGAGCATCGGCGAAACCGAAAGCATGTCGCTGTAAAAACAATACATTTCCACCACCTACCTACTGCCTTCTATTTATCTAACTTTCTCCTATATCTATTGGGTGGGTACCTCTGTGTTTAAGTTTTTTTTTTCTATTGGCAATCTCGGTTGGGTGTCTAAGATACTTGCTTACCTACCTTTATAAATATTTGGTACCCACAGTCCCTTGTAGGTATAATATAGTACTTTGCCATTTGGCACGTCAGATTCAGCGCATCGGGATCGATTAGTTGGGATTTTGGTGCGAGATAAAGATCCCTCGATCTAAGTCCAATCTAATCTAGGTAAATCTAAATCTAATTTAAATCCCTTATTGAGGATGGGATTAAGATATTACCTCAGAAATAGTAACTATGTTACATATATTAAGATATTCCATGTCATACTGCGATACCTTAGAAGAAGAAGGCTTTAATCGTGGAGTGTCCGTTATGAAAGGGATGAAGTTCGCGGGTGATGTACCTATGCAGTGTTATGCGTTTGATATGCATGTAAATTGAATTCAAACGTTGGCGATAATAAGGCTATATAAGTATTCCATTAAGTTAAGTTAATAGGTCAGATATTGGCTGATAGGGAGTCAAGAGCCTCCGAAACCGGCGTGTATGCGTGAAGAGACTGATGAATGTCGACGAAGCGCGTCAGGTTTTTAAGGACAGAGGTGTTTGGCACTCGGTGCTCTCTGCCTACCCCGGTAGGGACCTGGCATGACGGTTATTTATTTATTTATTTTATTCCGTTAAGTTTGGCTTCCGCACTCATAGTACCATAGATAATATTCTAGCAGCTCAAAGAAGTATTGTGTAACTGCTTATAAATGATTGTCGATCTAAAATTCTGTTGAATTAAGGTAAGCATATAGGTTAGATAGATATTAGAATGAAGGGAGATTTTATGATATTCTAGGTATATTACATAAGAATCTAACGACCTACCCACCAAGAAACATTTTTAACGATATTTTCAATACAGTCAACGTCAATTTCATCGATTTAGAAAAATAATATCTATTGAATCTGGATTAATCTTAAAAATTTTAAGTAAGTGGAGTCTATTGGACGGCTTCGTGAAGCTTTTAGATGTTAAAATATTTATTTTATTGAGTAGATTTTACTCTGGTTTTTAAATTAGAGATTAACTTTTCGCCGACATGTATGCAAGAACGATTAAATTATCCACATTTTAATACCACTATGAAAATAAAATATGTTTTATAATTGTTTTAACACAGGACAACCATATTAATATACTTAAGGCAGGCTTTAATTTTAATCCGTTAAATTTTATTACCGTTTCTGATGTGAATTAAAAAAAATCCCAAGTCAGTCAATCTCTATACAATAATTCCCTCGATCCCCATATTGACCTTCCCCTTCGACATTCAAATTCAAATGGATTCTATTCGGGGGCGTCGCCATCAGGCGTTATCTCTCTGAGCCAATCAGCGAGCAAGGATTACCCTCCAAGGATAACCTTCGGCTCTGATTGGTGGATCCGCTGACACCTGATAGTGTTATCCTGGCGATCCTTTCAATTATACCTTTATCTCCTTTCATATAAGGAGTCTGTGGGACTGCTATCTCTATCGGTGTTAGAAAAGGATACGGTTTAACGATTCTCAATGCCGCAATGATAATACGTATTTGGAATTATTGATTTTATGAAATAACCTTTTTCCTGTATTTATGAGTTTTATTTCAAAATTACTTATTTCTCTGACCTTTCTGTTGGATTACAATGTAAATATTTACCTATGTAAGTATAATCCACATAAAATTGGTTTTAATGTTTAACAGAGTTAGGGCCTTAATATATGGTAACAAATAACGCAATAAACAAAACATTTAAAAGATTATATAATATATTCAATACTTTGATTTATCTACAACATAATAATAGCTATATAAATATCATTTTTAAACGTGCAGCTGCAATTTGTAAATGAAGAAAGTGAAAAGCAGCTGTATAAAAAATTTAAAAGCAATGTCTTAATTAAAACAATATTTGAGCAAAATATAGTTCATAGGATCATACGAACGACAAATAAAAGTGATTATAATCAGTTAGAAATAAAAATAAATTCATTTTACTTTACTCTTACAAATAATACAGCAATATCATTTCATTTGGGACACTGACATCTAGTGTATTCATTCGTATTAAAACAGGTATACTAATATAACGCCGACATCGACGCCATCTTGTTACAGATTCGTTCACGTTGGAGTTACATTTCTAGGTGGCGTTGTAGTAGATTTCAACTTAACATTTTAAATTAAGTTTGCTAAATAAGTTTTACATTTTAAAACCTGTTTTAATTGCATCAATTAAATTATTTGTATAGTCCATTTTATTTACAACCATTTATCATTATTGAAGTGCAATAAATTATATTTACAAGAGGCAACATAAAAGTGACGCGTGTCTACGCTTTCTGGCAGTGTCCAGTGACGTACGGACGCGACGTGTTGACATTTTGATATCTCCGATTGCTTCTTCGACGTTTCACTTTTTACTTACGTGTCAACTTGTGCGCGTTCGGCTGTAAGGCCCTCTATTTTAGGCAAAATTGTAAGTATTCCCTCCGTTTATTCATATTTGTTGTCGAGTTAAAATAACGATTTGTTCATGTTGATCATTTTCCGTTCGTGCTAACGAGAATACAGTATTGTTTTTACCGAGTATCCGGGAACATTTCCTCGATAACTTTGGTAATCGGTGAAGTTGATGTGAAATCATCATTGGATGTCGTGGTAACTCTTATTTATTATTGCAAAATTCTATTAGAAAATAATATAATATAGTTCATATCGGTCAACTACGCAATTTGCGTATTTACTCTCGGCGGTCCATATGTGTTCAACATCTGTCTAAATAGATAGATTGTCAATAGTAAATCGTTTTTACATTGCGAATAACTTAAATAATAATAACCCAGAACATTCAGTAAGGACACATATGGTAGTGTTTGATACAATTTCAATGTAATCTAACAAATGACTGGCATTAGTGGTGTACCATACCTTGACGGTAAAACTCAATACCGGTTATTGACAAATGAAAAACTCGATAATCAGGCAGTTTACGGTATTTTTCTATATATCCATAAACTGTAGATATTTACATTGTTTTGATTCAATTTTGTAACTTGACTCATTTTTTTTATATCGTCTTGAAATATTGCTTGCAGTCTTGTTGTATTTCAACATCAGCCTATATCAGTCTAATGCTGCATGTATGAAATCAAAACCATTTATTTGTACAAACATGGCAAATAAAAATAAATGGTTTTACAAAAAAATATAAGATCGCCGTATGTAACCCTTCGAGAATATACAAAAATTGAAATTAAACTGACATTATCATATTTTACAAATTAAAAATATTTATGATTAATATTTACAGTTATTTTATTAATACTGGATATGCCTTCTATGATATTGTTGTGGCAGCCTGTTGCTTGTGGCTTGCTCATATTATGGGAACTACAATTGTCTGCTATGATAAATGAGACTTGGAGTTATCAGTCACTTGAATGGGTGACCTTAATCACAATTTCTTTACTCTGGAGATGCTGCTAACCTGCTCATTTTTTAATTAATTAATAACAATGATTGAATTTGATAGAAATCTCTCAAGTATAAGATACAAAGGCAGACTGCAGCTTTAACTATTTAAACACCAGCAAAAAATTGAAGTACATTCTGAATGGACAAGTTGGTAGTGTAGCTAGGTGAATCAGATTGTTAAACCTTGGGGCAGTGGCATAAAATCGGGGCATTGTCGACTGTGGTGGACGCCTTTCGGACCAGTACTGGACAAGATCAGGCGTCAGCCAGGGTAGTAATTTGGGACCTCTTCAATTTATAATTATGGTCAATGATCTACCGGAGGTGGTCCTGAACTCGACCTGCCTTCTATTTGCTGACGACCTGAAATTGGTATGCGAGATAGGTGGCATCTGCGACCACGCTAGGCTACAGGCAGACATAGATAGGGTCGTTGAGTGGGGCCACGCGAACAAGTTATTTTTTAACGTGGCAAAGTGCGCAATAATGTCATACAGTCGCGCGCGCACCCCACAGCT
>DVPR01000843.1:0-12281 GCA_018239345.1 Oxynetra stangelandi | reverse complement strand
TGGACGGGCGTATTTTAGTTATATCTTGTTACATCATCAGTTTCCTCATTACCTACCCCTTTTGAAGACTTATCAAATTGAAATTGCATGTAAATAATTCTGTTACATATTTCTTGGAGCTCCATTGAATGCACATGGTAAAATTACTCTATAGCCAACATTACTAGCATTAATAAATAATAATGTGAATATCTTGGGACATTCTCACAGACAGCCAAAGTCCGTACTTAGCCGTTGCTGTTATGGTAACCAAATGGCGAATAATTACATACATACTTAAAAATATTTACTTAAAAAGATATTTTTACACCCAGACACAGAAAAAATACTACTAATCATCATTTCCCTGCCCTTGTCCCATTTCTATATAGGGTCGGCACAGTATGTCTTCCTCTTTCATAATCTTCTTTCAGCCGTCGTATCTGAGTTCACTCCCTTCTTACACATATCATCTCTTACACTTCCTTCGTTATATTTCCTTCATCCCTCCACATGCCCATGCCAACATGCAACAAATACTACTGATCATCACACAGTTCAGTTCAGCAGTCAGTAAACTTGTCAGTCATTAAAATTTGATTCTAAGTAGTCTGTTAAATTGTTGTAAGCTGGAACTGAAAAGAATTGTTTGATTTTGTAAAATGTAATATTGAGCCATCTATTCTAACATATCAACTATCCACTGCAGAAATATTTTTTGGGAATGCAACAACTTGGTAGACTGCATACTGAAAACATGATTAATTTATTTCTGGGTGCTCTTGAATTAGATCCAGTTGGCACATTATAAGAAATATGGATATACCAACGATTATCATTATTTGGATAAGTAGTGGATAAGCTAAATGGTCTAATGATCAATATAAAAATGAAATATATATTTTTTATGAAATCGTAACATTTTGAAAATAAAATCATATTTTGTTCAAAAGCAAACTCGCCATGAACTGTAAAAAATATTACTGCTACATCAGTTTGAACCGCATCAAGGAAACGGCAGAGATCCAAATTATAATTTACTTTAATGACCATAGAAGTTTTGATTTTCAACACTCTGACAATGAAGCTTCCCTTCATTGCATTGACAGCAGTGTCAACATTATATAATAAAAATAGAACTATACATGGTGAGCAACCATATGCAGTAGTGATATGACCGAATCTGTGATAGAAAAACATTATGTATTTTAAAATTATACACTGAACTGGTACCGCTACCGCTTAAATATTTTGAAAATAATTCTTCCATTATATTGAAGGTTTATTTGAAAAAAGTCTACTTGTATCAAACAATGATTTAGAATATTCATTTCGACCTAATGGTGGTAATATTGCTTTATGTTTATGGCAACATGAATTGTCTTATGACAACATAAACAGTTCTATTACCTAAAGTGACTCTAGATTGCGACTACTGTGAATCCCGTACTGTGAAGACCGATATTGAGTATTATGTTCATTCAAAAGTGGTCATTAGTGCTATGGACAAGGAATGCCCGCATTGTCATGCTCTCAAATTAAAAAATGAACCAGCTGTTGCGCGTCAGGAAAAGTGCAACCGAGTGCAGCTACCGGAAATTGAAACACCACCTGAAACAATGAACGGTTTCCTTATCGGCACGGATCCGGATTCTAACGTGATCCTGAATTCACTTCGCACATTCAATTCATGCTTTCAAAAGACATTGTCCGGAGCAACAGAAATAGTTCGAAATCTAATGCAAATGGTCAACAATACAATTTTACTCGTAGATTCAAAATCAGAGGCAAAGTTTATCATAAAATGGGCTCATTGCTGCTAATAACTGGCATTTACAATGACTCTTAGTTAATCCCAAGGTTTGGCCTTGGCATGACGCTAGTAACGATTTCGCTTTAAATATTATTTAAAAAAGTAACATAATAATGTAACAGCACTCACACAAATTGTATGTTTCAGAAGTCCTAGCATATCAAATATAATATTACAAAATAAGTCTAGCCTTTCATTTGATTAAGAACCCGAATAGCTCGCCTTTTGGCGAGTAGCACCGGGCTCTGCACGGCCGGCCGGGCGGGCGTCGGCGCCGCACGATATAGCGCTCCGGCGGCACTCGCGGGTTAAGGGCTATATCGCGCAGTAGCTGCAACAACTGCAAATTTCCGACGTACTCCGAGTCCACTGTACCCTACTCTTCCCAGAACAAAAAGCGTGAGGTACATTTAAAGATAAAATGGTTATACGCCATATAAGTTTTGCTAACGACTAAAGATAGCGCTGCAATATAATCACTCATTTAGCTTCATATGGAGATCATGCGACTGCACAGTGTTCCAGATGACTCCTGACCGGTGCGTTATATCGCACAGTACACTGAGCGCGATTGTCTCAAATCAAATAGTAAGTTCCTGTACTTCGATAGCGTGATTCAGAACCGCCACCGCCGCACCCTCTTGACGAGTGGCGGTAAGTCGCACACTTCCTATCATTATTGTTACCATTTATTTTTCTTTGTTCACATTTATGGCATAGTTTGTATACATTGGATAAAAAGTAATTTATTAGTTCGTCCACGTCCTGCATTGTAAAAATTATATTTTAAACTGTGGTGGCTAGCATTGAGTAGTGTCAGGTAATCGGTTAAAAAAAACCCAACGATGCTTAGAGTGAATTCGCAAACGGACAGATAATATATGTAATAATTATTTACGTTATTAGGACACAAGTACAAATTAAAATCTCCGATTACTAATCCTTTTTTTAATTAGCTATAGGCTCGCGTTTGAATGCTATCCCACCTGATGGAAAGCGGGATGTCGCCTAGTGTGAAGCAAGCTTGTCTACAAAATACCTCTCACCGGTTCCGGCAAAACCCGTATTGGCGGTCACTGAGGATGTCGTGGCTTTCAAGATATGCCAGCAGTTTCTTGTTTATTACTCGCTCCATAACCTTACATAGCATGGAGATGATCGTTATGGGGCGATAGTTAGACAGGACAGCACGACTATCTTTTTTGGGAACGGGATGTATTTAGCAAGCTTCCAGCATTTAGGGACCCTCCCATACTTGAGGCGATACAAGCGAGTATAGGAGCCAACTCAGGTGCATAAGTCTTAAGTACCAAGGCTAGGATACCATAAGAACCACTGGTTTTTTTCACGTCTAGAGCCCGAAGGATTTTAAATTTCGATTTTGGCCATGAATATGCCCGAGTGAGGTAACGCGGGTGATGGCTTGTTCGCGAGATCATCTAGCCGTGAGTTTGTAGCGAACAGCGAAGCAAATAGATTTGTTTTGTCAGTTGCTGTATGAGCCAGTGTCCCATCTGGTCTCAGTAATGGAGGCAGCGAAGGTCTGGCAAAGTTGGGCTTAACCGACTTGGCTAGAACCAAAAGGCTTTACTGCCAGAAGGGTATGAGGCCAACTTGGCGCAGACATGACCAACTTGGTTAAAGCGGGCCCTCCGTTTTTATCATTTTAAATAGTCTCTATAATAAAAATTACTTATTATTATCTTGCTACGTTTTAATTTTACGAAATTTGACATGTTAATGTGAAACGCATATACAAGCGGAATTTTTGAATTTGGCGTGGTTGAAAAAATCCGATCATGTAAGGAACAGTGAAAAATGCTAAAAAACGTTACGAAGTTTTGTTAAAAAAAAATTTATATTCCTACAGCAGTTTGGTTAAATTAATTAAATTACATTCGCACACGTTATAAAGCTTGATAAAGGATTACACATCGGGGGTAGTACGGAAGGTTACAAGTGCAAATACTTTTACCATTTCCACCAAGAAAAAAACTTGGACTAAAATATATAAGCTCAAATATACATTTCCTGCAGTTAAAGTTTTGCGAGAATAATATAGTGGTTTAGATGGCGTAAAATAATAGACGGAAGCGTAGGTAAAAGCTTCATGGCGAGTTTCACTTGCTGGAGGTAATTGGCGTAATTGCCACCTTGCCACTAACCGTTGAGAGAAATAAACGGGCTAATAATGTGCAAAGAAATGTTTAGACTGTTGACTCTGACAACAAGATTTTTACAACTCTAGTAGAAGATAACAAAGTCTCGAGTTCATTTGTCACTTCTAGTCAGTTTGTTTAAATGGCTGAAACATGAAATGGTACGGTATATAGGTGTAAAAAATTTACTAAATATAAATAAAAATAGTAGTGTGACGCGTCCCTTAGAAATGTTGAAAAATTACACAGCGGTAATGTAGAATAAACAAAGTTTAATTTATAGCTGTTCCCCTTTGCACTGACTGACTGCACTGACTGACTGCACTGACTTCCTCTCTGTATAGGACGACCAAATTTTGAATTTCTGTCCTAAATATATATATACATTTCATGAAAGTTAATATTTAAGCTTACAGAAATAGCTCTGTAATACAAACAGTGAGATGCCATAGCATACTCACAATTTTTATATGAGTTTCTCAACAATAGGATCCAAATGCTTTATCTACTAATACCTTTAAGATATTGAAATCCGAGTCAATAGAACGAGCCCACGTATTGACGCGAATCCGAGATACGGCGCCATAACATTACATTGTTCGTCAGCTCAGCGTCAGAAGTGTCAATAGACCCGTAGAGTGTTGCGCAACACACATTTCAAGAGTTACCTGCAAGACATTCTGAACCTTACTCTAATGTGTACAAAGCATAAAATTATGACTTCTTAATTGATGTTCAATGCTGTCGACGAATCGTAGTCGAGCATATAAATAATATTTACACAGCACCATCTATAAAGCAATTATTTAAATTTGATCATGTTGCATAAAAATGGCGACCAACGAAGAATCTTCGAAATGCAAACTACCCTCTGGTGCTTCTCTGTAATTGCTACACGCTTCCGTGCTTAAACGCAGTGCATGCAAAATATTGAAAATTGTGCATTATACGACTTGGTGCAGAGGAATTTTAATATGTTACGTAGTAGTGCGATATTAAAAATTTTCACTTTGATGGAAAATTAGATGGACAAATAGAATTACACTTTGAGTAAGTGTGCGAATTGCATAGGTTTATATCTTCAGCACTGGAAACAGATAACTTTAATCAACTAATATGTTTTAATAAACTGTATTGTTGTTACAATTAAAATTACAACGACGGCCTAATTATTTAGGTTTTAGCCTCCCTCTGACTGTGGTTTTCAAGTAATGGCACTTACCTCTACCTTTGCACATGTTTGTAAACATAAGATTTACCCCAATCTAATACATATATTTGAGCTCATTAAACAACTATTTGTCGTCGTGTGAATCAAATGAAGAATCCCTGGCCCCGTACTTAGCGTCATTTCTACTGGAGTTTGAATAACTTCTTTATTTTGTTTTTGATTGATCTTTTTAGGGATGGAAAAGTTGTGTTTATAAAAATGTCATACATATTAATGAAGTACATCAGTAACAAAAGTATAATACATACATACATCGTGTAATGTACATAAGCAAACATTGAGAGCATAAAGCGCCCCGTTGTTATCGTAAGCTTCTGTAATTAGCTTGTAAATATCTCTGAAGCACACGCAAAGAATCGCAACTCGCAACTTCGCTCTCCGACTGTCGTAAAGCCAGTAAGCCTCTTTTCCCCCTTTTTCCTACCACCACATACTTAACGACAATTTCAAGTAAACCGTAGCGTTATCTTCGCATTACCTCAACTTCGCTCCGCTGTTTAGTGAAGCGGGCGCGTAACTTTGTTAATGCCAACTTCGACCGTTACGTTTTGAATTGTACATCACGACTGCACTTCTCGTACGGTTCTCTTGGAAAGAGAACAAAATTGCTTCTTTTTGTAGTCTTTGTAGTTTTAATCAGCATAAACATATCACGAAAAATTGCTGAACTACTTTTACTTGCATTTACTTTTATTTTATTTATTTTAAAACACTGGAATATTATTGTATAACTGTTCTTCTAATGCAAACAATAATATTATTTTAAATATTTATTAAGTATAATTTTTGCTGTTGTAAGTTAAAAGATAATATAAATATTTGTACTGAAAAATTTGGCATCGATAGGGCACTGCACTTTTCAGTACAGATTGGCAGATATGAAATAACAATAAATAAATATCATGATTTACTATTTTGAGGAGGGGACATTTTCTTAACGAACATAATAACACATCTCATTTTTGTTTTCCTTATTTCATGTAGTAAAGCTATTAATCATTGTCATAATACAAGTACTGCTTTTAATTATTGTGTTACCCATACGTCCAAAGTGTCTGTAAAGCCCATATCTAAATTTTGTACTATGCTTAGTATATATGAATGGATCTAATACTTCAACGACAGTTAAATAAAAATATTTTGTTTTTTCCTTCGGTCCCCGGTTGTAAGTCGCAATCGCCTCCGCCCAAGTTAAGGTATATTTGATTAGGGTCCCAACGCGACCCCTGTGGCAGTCAAGAGTTCATATCGCTATTTTATTTTCCTTCTATTCAATTGATTTCCAATGATGCCCCTAAAGTAAGTTTCGTTCTAATGCCGTTTTGAGACGGAAATTCATTTTCATTCATTTTTATTATCTAGCCAGTTTTTGTTTGCACTTCCATGTATTCATTAACTTATAATATCGAAAAAAAAACGGTTTCGGTATGACAATCTCTTATTAAAATCTGATTAAGCAGAACTATGAGTGGAAATAGCGTGTCCTCACTGGAACGAAAAATACACGAGAGATAATATTTAATACAAATCTACGTATCTATACTAAATATACATAAGCACAGTAAAATAAAGGAAATTGCATACATATTTAATTGTAAATATTAATGTTTCCTACTGATCTTGAAATAAACGTGCATAATGTTTAATATTTAAGTTAGATTGTCGTTTAAATGTTCACTAAGAAAATAAGATTCCTCCTCCTAAACTTTCACGAGGCTTCCCATATTGTAGCTCTCAAAGATATCTCATTAGAATCCATATTTAAGATGTGGAACGAATCCCGCTGAAATAATTCTAGTTATAAAGCTCAGAAATCCAAAAGTAGGTCTAATTTGCAAATCTAAGGAGGAATGAAATGAAATGTGCTAAATTAACAACCCTTTGAATTACTTTAAAATTCCAAGGCACTCCGTTACAGTTTGAGTATTTACGAGCAGGCAGTATCAGCGTAATAGGTCTCGTAAAATAAAATAAATAATTAGGGCCGCGAGAAATTCATGAATAAGTTAATTGTAGCGGTGCAAGACACAGCGAAGGGACTATCTACACATAGTATGTTACTATCGTGACGATTTAGATATCCTTTAGATATCTTCTGATCGGGTCGGAAAATGAAAGTCGTAGTAGTAGTAGTAGTCGGAAAATTTCGTTGTTCTATCGTCTAAACTCCGGACTTGTAGAAAATGCCTCACAAAACATATCGCGACATATTAACTTTTAAAAGTAATTGAATTTAATTATTAAGTATTATATTAAGTATTGAATTTATTAAATAATTCTATACAAGGTTTACATTTGAAAAGAATTTGAAAATCTATATATTAAAAAAGATATATGCAAGTTAAAAATATAACAAAATCTGATAATAGCCTGTCAGGTCACTGTAATATTTTACTGTTAATTAATTTATTTACAATATTATTACTTTGCAAACTGTTTACACAAATATGAGAAGAAAAAATTAAAAATGAAATTTTACCAAACGGTATCACAATAAAGTGCCTAAAACTTTTTTCAATCATTTTCAGCTGCGAAGGGTCACGTACAGATGTCGTCACTGCTCAGCCACCCTTGCCGCCCTGTTTAATTACTGCGGGGGTGAATTTTGACACCCAGTTTATTCATGCCTCAAACTTATCACGCCAAGAGCCACGGAGATGCGGTTTAGTGTAGTTCTTAGCTCTCTAATTAAATAGTGTTTATTATTTCAACGCGGTTCTGCACTTAGTTACGTCAGCACACAAACATTAATAATTACATTACGCCCATCTCCATTACCCTAAAAATGATATCGCTATTCAATACTGTCACTCATTACTTACCTTTAAACGAATGATAACTGAAGACAGATAATTTAATAGTCAATTTGTGTAATAGCATTTACGATGTTCAGCTTAATTTATGTAATGGCAATTATTTGTATAGAGACTGCAATAGTATGGAAGAAAAAGCGTTCGTATAAGGTGAAGTAATTACAAAAAAAAATTTAGAACACTTTTCTCAATATTACATTTAAATAATTGTATCTGAAGCATTCAGTGGAGTTGTAAGGATTGCGTTAGTACGTGTGTGTGTGTGTGTGTGTGTGTGTGTGTGTGTGTGTGTGTGTGTGAATAGCCGCACTCTTGTTTGACACCGCAACACAGACATGCACACATAGGTTAATGTGTGCATGTCTGTGTTTTTGTATGTGCCAATCGTGCTCCTGTTTATTTATTAAAGTATTTTTGTGTATAATTATTATATTTATTCTGTTCTGCTATTGGTCTGAATGCTAAGTGACTTGGGGATACAAGTAAACATATTATTTGATTGAGGTGTTTGCTCAATAACATATTTTACCCTTTAAAAGGTTGATATATTATTTATACCTTAAGCTTATAAGCTATTTACAACTTTTCAGTTATCTTTTAAAGTATATTGTCTTTATAATCGTGTATATTTTGTGCTTATTCGATTTGTCATTCTATAAATTGCCTAGCTATTGATAGAGTATAGCGAGTCAGATTGTAGGAGAGTAACATATAGTGTTTAAAACTTTTTTTAATTAACTTGCTTTAATTTTGAAAGTTTTCTATTTTTTTATTGTACTATTAACACTAAAATTATCAATTACTATTTCTAGCTACACATAGATATGGTTCATTTCTGCTTATTCTCTTCATGTAATCAAATCATTGTACGATTATTATTTTTCAACAGTTAGCTGTTCAACGTTATTTATTTACACGACATTTGAAAAATCCGAGTATCTAAGCGTGCGACAGAAACACAATACGTTCATTCTTCAAAAGAACAATTAAACCCCGCAAGATCCAATTTAGTTTTAATTTAACTCCTTTTGTGCCGTGGTTCAGTCTCAAGCTCCACTCTGAGAATTCAGATCAGCTACAAGATTATTTTATTGGACGCGAAATAACATTTGAATATAATCTTTGCCAGGAAAATAAAAATTGTCTTCTGAATGTTATTCCGTGAGAACAATTTAACGTAGTATTTTTGCTACAATTTTTTTAAACAAACTTTGAACGAACAATTATAAAATAAACGTTTAAAATAAATAAAGCGCAAAAACTTATATTCTACAATAATAAAAGGGTTCAGTTGGTCAGAGCAACACCTGTTTTGGTCGCAAGCCGCCAAGTTTTTTTTTAAGACCACAAAAGCGTAAACTCAACGTGACAATGAGGCAGACCAAACAGTTAATCCGATTTATTGTAATGCTTAAAAGATAAAACGTGTTAATTACATATTTTTAATGTTCAGTTTAAAATTCTACACAGGTTCGTATATGACATTATTATGTAACAGTTATAGTAGCTCATTAATTTAGAATTTCGATGTTTGTTAAACATGATAGCTACCGACGTCCGCATATATTGGTGTAACAGTAACCCTAGAGCTCACACATAAAATAATCTCAAACACGAATATATTGCAAATCTAAATTAAAACCAATTGAATTGTTTCAAAAGATTTTTTCCTTTATCTAAAGATACCATAACTCAAGTAGAATACTCTACATATTAAGTTCCGGTAGAGAATATAAACTTAAGAGAATAAAAGAGGAATTATGGAAGGGATATAAGCATGAAATCTGTAATTATTATCTAAACGACAACACACGGCGTCCGGCCTCATGAATAATTTAATTGGCTCGCTGCAGTGGCGAGGACGTAAGCTGGCTCGCCAGACTTACCTGCTAGACTAAAATATTCCTTGAGAATAATATTAATAATAATAAAGAAATCCAACAATTGCATATAGTAAAAATCAAATTAATTTTTAAAAATAATATCATGTATTACTCTCTCCACAAAGGCATACGATAAAAGTAGGCTATACATTTAATTTGTTAAATGTAACCAGATATTTGAATAAAATTTATTAACCGTAATTATTAATAAGATCATTACTCTTTCAGAGACCAATTTTTTCTGCAAAAAGGCTTATTACAAATAATATTCCCAAGCATTGTATATAACGTTATGTGTTAAAAAGTGACAGCTACTCGTATTTTGTATGAAATGAGAAAATGTTGAAAACGTTAATAAATAATGAATGTTTACTTTATTGGATCGTTTGAAAAATGTCCTTTCCGTTACGCTTTTCAGACTGACGCTGAAATATTATCGTAATTGGTTTTGATGTCGAACTTTTGTTCCAAATTAACGTTTATAAACTGATAATTTATTTCAGTCATACAAGTATTTTCGTAACGACAAGTGAAGCAAATGGAGAAAATACGTGGCCGCCAGGGCCTGCCTCGCGAGCTGGTCGAACCCGCACCTCCACGTGTCTCACGCGAAGAAGAGCACGAAATGCTTTGTCTTCTTCTATGTATTTACAAAATGGTCAACATAATAAGACACACACCCAGAAGTCCATTCGCAAGGAACATTAATTAATCCGTAGACAGCAATGAAAAGAAAAACATGAAGCGAGTTCCGCAATCTGCAACTTTTACCGTATAATTCGCTGGAACTAGTTATTAAGTTGATTCTTGAATACGCGAGTCGGCGACTGAAATTCATAATTCACGCAGTTAGCATGAAATAACTTGTCGAACTTTTCAAGTTGCTCTACGCGGCACGTTTGAAGACAGTCACGCGACTCTGGATGACGTGTCATAAGAAGGTACATCCCGGCAAATGTACCTATTGCAAACATTAACCGTTAACATTGTTAGTATTGAAAAACCTTATGATCACCAGTTACATATATCAATCGCAAAGTGTTTTACTAATTATAAGGTTTATATGTATGTACGCGTACATTTACATTTGTTTTATGGTAACAGAGTGGCAAACTGGCATGCAGCAGACACGACTGCCGCTGCCGCCCATAGACATCTGCAACCGACCTTGAACAGGACTATTTTTCCTATTCCTGGCCGGTTCCAGAAGTGTTGCTGCTCTTAAGAACTGAAACGGTTGTCTCTTGTATATATTTGTGGGCCGGCGACCACACACTTCAGACCGAGACACAGATTTTTATAATAACAACTGCTTCACGGCCGAAATTGGTGTAGGTGGTAATAATAATAATCTTTATTTTAGTAATCAAAAAAATTACATTATCTTTTACTAGTGGCTAGTGCCCTCTGTTAGGCTCTGAGTGTGCTTGTGTTAAAAGACACTGCTCTTCTATACAACATAACATCTAACTATCTAAGTAAATAGAAAGCATTATAAAATCAGGACATAGTATAGTATATATCGGGTTTGTAAAATAGGGTGTGAATGTATGTGTGCATATGTGTGTACGTGCGCGTGTGCGTGTGTGTGTATGTGTGACAGAGTGTGCATTCGTGAGTGCGTGTGTGTGTTGGTGTTTGTCAATAACTAAATACAATAATTGATTCTTCCCCGGATGAACCGTATACAGGCTCTACAACCTAGCAAAGTACATACTTATACTAAATATCATACATGGTTATAGATATTATTCATTATTTCAGGCACCTTTCAGATGGTGGTAGTCTGTAAGAAAAAGCAAAAAAGTTATTTCGAGTCAAACATATGTATAATATAAGTTATTGCACTATTTAATCCGATACTGAGCAAGCTTAACGATTACACCAGTATCAGCTCATAGTCCGCTGCGTACAGATCGAGTTCTTTAACTGCCGCGTGGAAACAGCCAGGTGCAAAATATTCTTTTTAACATTCAGTTGTCTTTCGTACAGTAATTTCAACGTAGTACCTCAGTGTTATCATCGATTCCTTTTTGATCACGATAATATTCGTGGGAATGCCTTTAATGGTCACTTATAGAGACACTAACCGTGTCCAATATTGTTCACAGACAAATGTTTGTCTGCAATCGCGTTAGTCAAGGCTTTTATTTTGAATCAATTTAACGGTACAATTTAAACGTCTTAAGAACTTGCAAGTAAACATAAGTGTTATTTTGTCTCTCTTAAAGCTAGCTTTTCAGAAGAATAGGCTTATTAGTTTTCTCACACGAGCTTTCACAGTTGTTGGCAGATTTCCCACGAGAATACCTGGGACTTTTATAAACATTTTATGCTGTGACGATCTACTGAATTTATGTACTGTTAATTTGGAAATTAAGTTTTACTCTTCGAATGTTGTGA
>DVPR01000842.1:0-12285 GCA_018239345.1 Oxynetra stangelandi | reverse complement strand
TAATTTTGTGTCATACATGTCCAAGTTATGTTTTCGTTGAGAAAACTAAAAATAGTATTTATACTTAGAACTTGACTCAATTTTAGTGTCTGACGTCACGCCATGGCCAAATGCAGATCCAAGACAGATGACCACCAAGTCGATTGGCATTTATTTTCGTTACGATTCTTTACATTCTTTCTTCGTTTCTTTCTTCGAACCGCTTTCTTTAAAAATATTTTGATCTCAAAACCCAATTTCGAATTGAAAATCTCACTTACTGAATATTGTTGGTTTAATTGATATAGAAAGCTGAATTCGTCTTCTTTAGTAACGCAATTAATATGATTTTCTTTTCATTGATACTCTAATAATAAGTTAAAGTTTTAAAGGTTTTTCGAAAAATCTAAACAGGCACCTGTAAAACCTGTAAAAAAGTACATATGGTATTAGATACGTATATACACACATGCATACTTCAGACAATAGTTTTTATTTTTATACATTAATAATGCCTCATTATTTTAATGTAGGTATAAATTTTTTATGTGTTATAAATTACGTTCCTATGTACCTAGGTAAGTTCTGTGCTACCGGTCTTAATCGTCTGTTAATAAATAAAAATATTTATTAATGTCAATTAGCAAAAACATGTCCCAAGCAAGTGTAGGTATCCCTATGTTTGTAGTGTGATAAACTTGTCACACTGTATACACAATAATCCAGTACCTAAGATGTGAAGGAGCCATTAATTTCCCGCACACCGAGCTGTGGCCGTTTTAAAAGGATCTTCACGCTTGATTTGACATATTAATCAATGACCGAGAACGGTAGCATTTCGTGTCAAAATATTGTGTATTCATCGTTCAAACAGGCGACACGGTGCCCCGCCATGTTGACACAGCTGGATATTTATCAGCTTCACCGCCAAAACAATACATGTGCACGGTAAGAAGCATAGACAATGCTATTCCATAGACAATGCGTACTCTTTCTTTCTTTTCTTTTTTGTGCACATTGGATTTGTTTGCTCAATTATAGACTACAATATTGTGGCCAGTGATTTTGAAATTCTCTCTTTTATTGCTGCTGTTCGCCGTGTTTTGGGTTAGTTCTATTAATTTTGGGTTTATTGCACCCACATTTTGGGCGTACCTAATTTTACCACGAAAATGATCTATTGATTGTTTTTACCTTTGTTTGTTTGTTTCGATTTGTCTATCAAGTAGCAATGGAGTTGTTTATCAAGTTTAAGTTTAGTTCAAGTTTAAGTTATCAATATTATTTAAGTTATGTTGACTTATTAAATATATACACATAAACATGTTTCTTCCAAAATTGTTTTGAAACCTACAAAATTGTCTGGATTTTACATAGTGTAGGAAATTTTAATTTCTTAGTTACGACCATTCAGCGGTAGAGGGTAACTAAATTCTCCATCAGCTACGATTTTGACTATCTCCTTTAGCCTTTTCTAGCTTTATCCCAGTAAGTATATATGACGACCTCGTCTAATAAAAGACACTTGATGTAGCCGTTCTATTTATAAAACGATAATAACAAAGTACGATAATGATATACGATTTTATCGATTTAAACACAGCACAGTTCAAATTGAAATAGCCAAAAAGAACCAACACCACAAAGCTGCCTAAGCTGCTGGCAGTATAGGTAAAATTCAGCATGAAATCACAATATAAAAACAAACAGCCTAACCATATATTACCCATTGAATTAAACTTAAACGCCTTTAGTACATTTAAAACATAGATTTTCAGTTGTAACACCTCATTTTCACGAAGTAGGTACCTACGTCTCTGAAGAGGCTTCAAAAGATATCCGTGAAGCCTACAAATTTATAACGTGATTCCTTCACTACACCAAAGCCTTTTCCAACGTAAATGCCCTCAAATTATTTAAAAGACGCCTTCGAAGCCTTCAATAAGTACGTGTACAATGCTGGTATGTGTATTCAATAAATTCCAAGCTAATGTTTAATACCTATATCTTTTTTGATAATCCGTTTTAACATGAATTCAGAAATAACCTTCCATCCATAACTTTTAAGTATAAACTTAAAAATATACTTAATATTTCTTGTATGTAATATGATTATTGCAATATCCAAAATATTGCACTCTCTGTTCACCCCAATGGTTGACTGAAAAGTTCAGAGCTCTGTCATATTATTGTACCCTAGTAGAAAACAAAAGAAAAAAATAACACAGCCACCGTCAATATACATACCTAACTGTAACCTTCTAAGACCTTCTAGAACTTTCTAGAACCATCTACGTATAATTATAGAATTCGATATAGATATTTAGATTAATATTATGAATACTAGCACCTACTACTCTTTCTTTCTTACTTTCTTTACTCTGAGACGAAAATATTTTCGGCTCTTTTATTTATTTATTCATTTATTCTTATGCAACACCTTAAACTAAACTAAGGGCTAGGTACTGGGGCGTGCTCAATGCACATATCCCATAGTAGGTACATTTTCCATCTTGATAGAGCTACATACATAAAACATACTATTGTGTAATGTTCAGTTATCAGGTATTAATAAAGGCAGCGAGGTAATAACGGGCCATGATGTTCAGCGGGAGGCTGTATTAAGCGGGCGAGATGATTAAACAGTTAGGGTCACGCCACATCCATACACTTCGAACTCGACAGACAGACAGAACGACAGAAGCGAGTAAAAGTGCCACAATGCGTTTGATTATTAGCGATATTACTGTTAACTTTGTGTAGTAAAATGATTTATTATTTAACATATTTCAGTGCACATACAAAATTATCTTAGATTAGTTCACGTTGATTCAAACGGATACTTAATTTGTTGGTTGGTTCGAGCAATAAAAAAAGAAAAAACGAGATACAAAGTATCGATTCGAAAAAACAAAAAAATTGAAGACGAACCAGTAAGATGTGTGCGAGGCATAACAGAACTCGTTTAAAGCTTAACGAAAGCTCACGAGCGAGCGAGACAGATGATAGCTCCGCCCGAGGTGGGGAGAGAACGTCCGCGATTGGTTAACGTATTATGGATTTCAGCGAGGCGGCACGGCGGGCCATTAAAAACAAACTGACTACTGAGTGACAGTTAGCTTTTTCCCGCTCGCGTAAGCGTACCGGCCGCACCACAGATAATCGATCAGTGGCTGTAAAAAGTTTAGATAAAATATAACTGGCCAGCTAAAATCGATTTTGACGTTACCCAGTGCTTAATGTTATGGTGATTTAGTAATTTCTTACCTTGTTGATCATCAGTTAATTCGATTTGTAGTACCTAATATTGTAATTATCATCGAGTCTTTCTGTATTTGAATAACGCAAAAGAATCGTGTTAAATTTCGATTTTATTCTTTTATATGGAAGGATATAGAAATTGCAAAATGGATCATAAGTTGAGGGAGCCACTATCAATTGATCTGATCACAAAACACGTATACACTGATATCACTCAGAATACACCGCCTTCGTCGCCGAAAAGTAAAGGTATGATTATACATATTATTATTATTTATATTTAAAAATTAAATTATCAACTGTATAAATTATAATCTTAGTTAGATAGATACCTTTTATTGTAGAAAAAGTAATTGGTAAATCAGCAATTACTTTAGTAGTAAAAATAATATATATTATTATTTATGGTGATATTAAACACATGATCAATATAAAGATTTTATACTCAGATGCACAAATAAACGTCTGTTTATTTAATTTACCGTAAACATCTACCTAATATCTATTATAAATTAAATATTTAATAATATATTGTCAATAGGTAGTCACTGCGGAGTTTAATTTAAATTTGAACGTTTACTAACTTTTTATCACTTATGAATAATTGCCAATTGAAATTTTACTCATGTTATATGTTAAATAAATAACCGTCACGCCAGGTCCCTAGCGGGGCAGGCAGAGAGAACGGAGTGCCAAACATCTCTACCCTTGCAAACCTGACGTGCTTCGTCCAGATTAATCAGTCTCTTCATACATACACGCCGCTTTCGGAGGCTGTAATATATTATATCTTATATATTTCATTACTGAAAGTTTAAATGTAATGATTGAGTATTTTAGTTAACAATAAATACTCAATAAACTTCTCTACTTACCTATGTATCAATTATTATTTTATTATTCATTCATAATTAATAATGGGTTTCAATGGCGCATTGTGCCCGGCAATTTCTATACTCCTATAATTATCCCAATGTCCAACAGTCATTACAATAGGTGCCGCCCTCTACAAAACCGTAAGCAAATATTGATGAACAAAACCAAAACGAACGTCGTATTATCAACCTTATGTCCCGACAATAAGGACGCTTCGAAAGTTACAAGTCCATCACTTTCGTAAAGCGTTTGTATACTTTTACAACCTCTTTGAGACACCGCTTCCAAAGCCAACTGAATTACAATATCTTTTGTTATTATACAGTGAGTATTTTATTGTGGGTTAATGTTCGGTTCACCGTTATTTTTGTTGTAACTTATATATCGGTGTGTAAACTGTACCTATAACTATTCGGCTGGTAATATATATGGTGGTAAAAAAAAAAGTAATTTATTGTTTTAATCTATGGATCTTGACGAAAAAATGTGTATAATCAATTGTGCCTTAATCTACGGATATTTACAGGTGCAATACAATCATATTATTATTACGTTTCAATATATTTAAAAAGTATATATACCTATTTAATATAGGCATAACGTGGACACTGTATATCTATATACCTAATGATAATACAAAGATCTAACAGCCGTAAAGGAATGATACTATCTAAGCATGAAATAGTATATGAAAATATCTATTTCATTTCAAGAATTCTGTGGCAAATGAAAAGTATACCTACAGCTAAAATAATTGTCATTTGTAGTTATGATAAATGGTCGAATATAATAAAAATAATTAAATTAATGTCAAGTACGGATTTTACCGTCGCAGCCTAGAAGTATGAAGTAAAGTTTGTTGTATACATGTCATACTTAAATGTCAAGATTTGTTTTAATGTTAGGTAAAACCTCCCCGTTTCATTTTCAAAATCCCTAAGAGTGTGTAAGAAAAAAGCAAGTTATCGTTAAATCATCTAAAATATTTATAGAGGTGATTACAATAACTTGTAAACAAAACAATTAATTGTTCCAACATTATTCCTTAAATAACTCAAATTGACCACTATTACACCATATTGTATTCTGAACACAGGTATTACTGACCAAATAAAATTAACGGTCGGCAATAAAACCACACGGATTGACTTATTAGCGGCGAATCAATTTGACCAACAGCTGTCCACTAAAGCAATAAGTTATATCGAGTAGAATGCGAAAGTCATTGGCCATGAATGCTTAGAAAAAGTAAAATGCGCGGGCGGATTTCCCGCCGCAGTTTGACACGCTCGCCGCCATGTTTAATTGGCTGTCACAATTGGTAGTGACCCCCACATACAATGTAATAGGTAGTATGTCTTGTCAATTGGGCTTAAACTGATTTTGTTTTTATTGCACCCGTCTCCCTACAGAGATATTTATCTTCATTACACCGTCGGCGACTAGTAGATACGGATTTTATTATGAAAATTGGATTAGGGGAGCGCGTGCCGAGGGATGCCCCCGTATAATTGGCTTTATATTGGATAATTGCTCGGCAAATGTTTTGCTTTCGAATCGCAAATTGTTTTAATTCGTGCTAGTGATAGCGCCATATTTATTTTAACAACTGCGTACTATTGAAACTTGTTTTTTGTTGTTGCGTTTTCTCAATTCACTCAACAATGTATCTAAATATAAATACCTCAGTTAAATAATGAACATAATTGCAGTCTAATTTATGAGAAGCACTGTCTTCGATAATGTATCTGGTTATGCAGCCAGCATTTAAATAAGCCTGACGCAAAGTAAGCCCAAGCAAAAAATGGTCCTAAACCATCCATTAACTTATAAATAAAATAATTACGTATTTAATATAACTTTTTATTATTATTACTGGCTCCAATAACTATAAAATCAGCCAACTGTGAGGTAACCGTTAAACTAGTGAAATACTGATGGAAGCGTATTCCACTATCGGACGGGTCTGAGTGCATCTTTTCTTGTTCACGTTCAGAAGTAATGTCTCGATAAAACGCTCTGTAAGGTCAAATGTATCGCATGGTATTATCACGAATTCGTTTCGGATACAAAAGTCATAACAGATCCGCTCGCTAATACGAATCAGCAGAACGATCAATGGCCGAATGATTCACGGCTGGGGTCTGTGTGGGGCTGTGGGGACCGGCAGCGGTTCTCGATAATTCCAATTGTTAATGTGCCGGACAATGCGACGCTGCAAATTGAACGGCGGAACTATTAATTTGGCGCTTAAGATAATTGGTTCGCCGTGATTGAATTCGGACGCCATTGTGGCCGTGTGAGGATCGCTGACAGTGTCTTCTGTTCAATTACATGGGTGCTTATCTTAAATGACTTTGATGTATCGGTTTTTTTTTAATTACTCAGACTTGAATTCTTGAGTATTGAGTCATTTTATTAAGTAGTTTTGCAGTTTTGCGTTATTCGAAATTTTTATCTTTTTATCGGCTATTTGTCAATATTTGAGTATGTAAAGTACTATAGTTAGGTATAGGTACCATATAAAGCTACCGACCGTAGGTGCATACTGGAGGCCAATGATTTGGGATCCAACGAAACGTGTTAAATGACACTCCACGCTGTTTCATAACGTTTCAATAATGTACAGTCATTTGTTGGTTTCCGAACTTATCGTTCTCTCAAGGTGCTTTTACCTTTGCACTAGCGTCGATTCACGGCTTTGTTCGCATTGCGTAGTCATTCCGATACAATTGAGAATATAATTTAAATCACAATTTTTTTTAACCGTCTTTGATATTAAAATTATTAATGGCCTGAATATTTTATTAAATGTTGTTACCGAGTTTTGTATACGTAAACTCGTTTAAAAATTAAGAGCGTATAGATCTTTAAAAATTTAAATATAAAATATTATTCATAACCTATTCTAATAATACTGCCATCCAAGATCTTACATTCGTATGAAGGATTCTGTTAGGGTATAAATCGCAAAAACAATTTCAATATATACCTACTATAAGGCATAAGCAAGTATATGTTTACTTATATTTACATACAATAAGCCTTCAAGTTGTATAACAACAACTAAAAGTATGGTAAGGCCCCTTGGGCTTCTGGCCGTCCGACAAGTTTGCGTGCCACGTTAGCGGGCATTTTGAAACAAAGACGTGTGTGCGTTTCGAAACTCTTCGGACCCGTCTAAGTGATGTATTAGTGGTTTTTAAAAGGAATAAAAATCTTTCGTTCAGTAGTTTTATGTATTCGCTTATACCTGTGAATGTTTATTTTGTACATTTTTATATAAACGAAAACCCTTTTTTTTTAAATAATAATAAACGAAAATTTAACTCCACCACATAATATATGTTAAGAAGACATGTCTAAAGTATGTGTTTAAATTACCTTTGTAACTTATAAAAAAAAATGCCGCCATTTTGAAAGCGCAATTCCATTGTTCTACAACTTCCGCAACGAAGTTGACAGTCGGAAGCGCTCTCAATCCTTTTTTTATGTTGCGTTCTTTTTTCAAATGAGACACGCGTATGACCGCCAGCTGTCCTAGTTAGAATGTCGAATTTAAAAAAAGCACCGCTGAAAGGAAACCCGGCTAGACTGTTGCAAATTGATACAAGAGTATTTGAGTGTTCTGTCGCCACCCAGTATGGGAACTGTCGAGTGGCCACGACGCCACAGAAGAAAAAACAGCGAACGATGAACACTTGAAACGCAATAAATATACCATAATTATGGCTTATTCGTGTCGCGAAACGTTCTCTTATGACGATTGGACTTTTAGCACATGTTTTATTATCGAGTAGGACGGCTGCGAACGTCGCGGGGTATTAGAAAAAGTGAAACATATTATTTGTGTTTAAACATTGTACCCTTTTTTCTACATTCGAACAATACTTACTACTTTATCACAGATATTATTGTACAATGTCTAGAAAAAAGAGATGCGGAGCATATACACTTTGACTTACGTATGTCATAATTTAATAAATAAAGTACCTGACTAACAAATTTATATAAAATACCTTTATAATACATATATAAATTATCCAGATCTTAGTGGTAAACTATTACAGGAAGCAATAAATAAAATTCTCTGCATGCCTTTTACATTGGTTGTTCACATCTTTACCACTGGCCATTTAAAGGAGTCCACCAAGTTCCACATAATAAAAAAAACAAGAATAGAGCACTCAATTAAAAACGCGGCCATTTCACCGGAAACGTCAATTGTCTATCTTAATCACGCCGCCATTACACCATAGACAATATGCCCTAAAAGCGTTCAATACCGCTCCTAACTTTCAATGTCAATACATGGCCATTTTAAATTTACAGGGCCTAATCAGATTTGTAAAGTCGACTAGTTTTTCGAGAGCGGCAGCTTTGGATACCGCGTTTTTTAGCTTTTCGGTGCCCTTTGTACGCTATAATGGTAGATGTGGAGCCGCATGGGAAAATATTTAATTAGACAATAGTTTATTCGTGTTTGTTTTGTGTTAATGTACGCCTTTTGAAAGGCGCGCGTGCAATTAGCACCTATCGGCTACCGGGCACCGAAGTATCATTTTATGATAAGTTAATTTTTAACCGCTTGACGTTAAAGTATTCAGAATATAAGTACATACATACTTGTACTACATATTTTAGTTGTCCGTTAACATTTGTGTGGTGATATTTGTAATCCATTTAATATTGATCCTTAAATGAATTCAAAAATGGAGTTCATGGCGACTGTCATTGGCGATTTATAACAGATAATACATCTAGTGACTAAAAATATTATCATTGGCATAATTCAAAGCGTCTTTCAACTGGAAACGACTAATTGAAATGATGGCAGTATGTACATATCACCACAAATAACAATCCCGTCTAGCGATGATCCTCATTACTACAATGGATTTTATCTATTAATAAAATCGATATTTAAGTTGATGCTTGAGACGGCTGTATATTTTTAGTGACTCGACTAGAATCTTCCGTCTCAATTACATGAGCATCATTGTCCGCTTAACATATTGGGCCGCGCGTAACGAAAAAAATATCGCTCAATACATATCAATTAAAGCATCATGGCGGTGTCTTTGAAGCTAAAAGCTAAACAGTAGTCTAGACAACCCGGTCGTTAAGATAACAGTGTGTAGGTACTTTTGTACAGCTTGAGTACCCAAAGTACTGTGTACTTCCAACCCTTTGAGTGAGCCGTTAATGCAGATAAGCTATGATCGGTCCTTAAAACTCCTCTGACTCAAATGCGTCTTTGCCTCGTATCGAAAATTATAATATGTTGTCCAACAAAGCTATTTGTAACCAATTACTTACAAATTCATTTGTAAAAAGATTTAATTTTTTTTAATGGCAGGTCAATTGACCGGATGTAGCAGTTTTGTTATGCCAATAAAAAAATGTTTAAGGTTTTTTTTTACTAAAATACGATTTATTAAGACTAACTTCAAATAAACATATATGTTTTCACAGTTGAATATTTGTATATAATTGTTTTTATTCTCTTGTCCACAGAATCATTGAGTCCTCAATCGGAACAGATGACCCACACCAGTTCAGCGCCCGATCCAAATATTAGGTTTGTCACTTTTTTTTTATAAAACATGAAATAAAACTAAAAGTTTTAAGAGCTTTTTATTATTGACGGAATATTTAGTCATTTATTGAACTATTAAATTGATAACTTTTTAACTAAGAACAATAAGGCAGGCACTAATAGAATCACTATAAAATATTTGTACAAAATTTTTGAAATGTACGAATATTTGTAGCTATAGTTTTCGTTTAAATATTTTATGTTTGTATGCTTGCAAGCTGTTAAATATGATGATCAAATTTCTTTTTTGCAAAATATTGACCCAAGAAAAAAAAAATTTTGGTGATTTTCAAAATTTTCGAAACTCATAATAATTAAAAACACATTAAAATGCATTTCAAAGGTGAAATTACAGATCGCTATTTAATTTTATAAGATCAAAAAATAATTTTACCCATATGTCCTGCAGGAGGTATCGGACAGCTTTCACAAGAGAGCAGCTGGCGCGGCTGGAGAAGGAGTTCATGAAGGAGAATTACGTGTCTCGGCCGAGGAGGTGCGAGCTCGCTGCCCAACTGCAGCTGCCCGAGAGCACCATCAAGGTAAGCAGACTTCTACTTCATCATAGTAATCGTCCAAGCCTATTAACATTGCCTAACTTTATTTGACATTCACGCTTTAATGTGGTCATTGATTGTAATATCCAACTATATCTAACTATATCGAAACGGGATTAACTTGTTTTGTGATTCTCGTGTGGTATTTGTCTCTATACAATGCAACCACAATGTTGCATGTAACTGGATTGAATTCAAAGAATCCTCGTCAACCTAGTAGGCGGGTTTTCGTGTGTAATGGATTGCGCGGATGTAAAATAATTTAATGTTTGTGTGAAACAATTGACACTTTTTTTTTGTTCATTACGGCCACCGAAAACCGAGATTTCTTCATATATAACAGCATGATCCACCCACGAGGCGACCTGAATAAAATCGACCTCATTGCCCAATTATACTGTTCCAGCGAATTTCGTAACATCACGACGTAACAGTTGACAAGTGACAGATAATTAAATGACACTGACAGCCACTCGGGCGAAACGATGCCTCGGTCTATGGTCCACACCACAGACTATTAATGTCAAATATTATAATCATTAAAATAGTAGATGAATGTAAATAGTGGAACGTTACATGACAAGTTAAATAGTTTATTTGTGAGTGGCATGATGATGTTTATGACGTGCGAATTATTCACGAAACATCTCTTTGTTTGCGCAATGAATACGATAATTTTTGCGACACGGCGGTTCCGAATGGCGCACGGGGTATGATGCCTCAATTAGATACACAATAATTTCCATCACGAACGCTTTATGGCCGAACTCTAATTCACAGAAATCACGTAGCAAATGTGCGAAGGCGCGTGAAACAAACGCAGCCTGCTTTTGAATCATGGCCGTCCGATTGTGGCTGTTAGCGATGTATTGAAAATTTGTTTTACCCAATATACCGAATGGCCTGAAAAAATGTTACAGCGTTTTATTCTAAAATCACTTGTAATGCTACAGTAGGTATATTGAATACCTATCGGATGATTATTGAAAAAGTTAAAACAGTAGCTACGCCGAATATTGGTAAGAAGATGGTTTTTTTAAATTAAAAATTATCTCTCAATATGACTAGTCACCTAATGAGTTTCAAAGCACACGAACGCAACAAAGTTTATGCGCTAAAAGCAAACACTTGAATCAACATAATTAATTCTCGTATATACCGTATTCTACGCCAATTTAAACTTAAATTCCTTATTCGCGCGTAAACATCGCTAGCCAGTCATAATCTCAATTATCACTTCCACTAAAAAAAAGAAATCCGACCGCTTGACGGAATGAGAGGAGAAAAAAAACGACATATGTTTTTATGGCTTCATTCGAATTTTACATGCACGCTAATTTGTCGATGCGCATTAATAAAAGAAACCGACCGAATTATTCAGTAGCTGTGGCGCGCTAATGAACATTAATGCCGAGGAGAACGGACGCCTCTCAGCGTTATAAAGGGTCTATTAGTGAGCGAGTGTATGAAAAGACTTCATCGAATGTAGGCATCTGGTTTATGGCGCGATTATACCAATTAAAAACTATTAAATTAAGCCGCGGCTACCATTTGATGCGTTGTAAAACTGATTTTCGTGTGTTTGTTTATAGTGATGAATCTTTATGGCGGTATCAATAAACGCGATAAAGTTTTTAAATGCCGCCACGACTCGTGTAGACTTTGTTCCGCTTTGGTAATTCACTTGAGCTTAGCCTTGTGAGTGATATTATGAATTCATCATTAAGTCTATTATTATTAAACTTAACTAACTAAGTAACTTAAATCATTTACATTTTTGTCCGTTTGCATTTTGTGTAATGAAAATTAATAATCTTGTCTATGGCACGTAGAAGCCGCCATTTCGATGCAAGCGTTATTGCAAAATTCCCGCCAATTAACACGTCAATTGCCGCTTTCGCGAACAAAAGGTGTTTTAAGGCGTCTTAAAGGGAAACTTTTGTTTGCACACTTTGTCCCCGCCGAGCGGCCATTATGCCGTCTTAATGACTTCAATATGGCCTTAAATACTTT
>DVPR01000841.1:0-12288 GCA_018239345.1 Oxynetra stangelandi | reverse complement strand
ACGGCCGGCGACGGTGGTATAACGGTTCATTTCTAATTATAATGTCTTCCGATATATTGACTACTACACTAATGTAAACAATGTACCCGTAGATGATGCAGTACAAATAAATTATTATCAGTGTGTTTTGAACCTGTGTTTAAATAAAGACAAGCCCCGCCCAATGCCATCTTGTAAATTGCCCGTTGTACTGTATAAACTCGTACACAACATATAAATATAGGATTCATTTTCAGGCTATTTGTTTAAATAGTGTTTAATTTGTAATTGTAAAATAATTTGACAAAAGCATTACACGAGGACTCCCATACACCTCGGGCAGTGTTTTATCTCCATGTAACAGCAGTTTATTTTGAGAGTAATTTGTGGCTTCACGCGAGAAATAATTCGCACAATAATTGCTTGTTGCAGCGTTATCCTCCAGAGGGAAGAGGAAAAAGGTGAAGTAAATAATGTTACTCTGAAGTTAATTCACTTGCTAGCGGACTTTATCATAGATAATAAATTTTTTAATAAGATCATTTTATCATTGATAAGAGTTTTGGTTTAAAAATGAAGAAGAAGTTAATTGTTACTGTTAGTATATATATATATATATATATATATTTATATATTTATTTGAGTTCATCGCCACGCTTTGAAGGCATGTTAAGGTTTCATTCATCCACCTCGTGGGCAAGTCAGGTGGGCGAAAGGTTGGCCCAATCAATCAGTTAACGTCAATAATTGTTAACGCACATACTTCGAAAATGTTCCATAGCTGACCCCCTCGCTGGAAGATGTACACTCGCTATATATATGTACTCCCACCCGGTGGCGGCTACCAACCAGCGCTTTGTCTGATGTATGTCTATATCTAAGTGTGAAATTGTAACGTTCCTAATTCGAAACCTGTTCAACAACTGAGAAACTCTGTATGATATTTGTAACGAGACTGCGGAGACTAGCTTTATGTGGTGCGACCTGACTTAAAATTTGCATTGTTTACAAATTGTTATTTACATATGATGACACCCCTATGTTTTCCTATGTCGTTACGACTGCTACCACCGACGGTATCCGAGCTCGCATTGTCCGTTCAAGAACTGCCAGCCCGGCATTTTCATACTCACAATATTGCGATTGCACTGTTACCTCGCCAATTTCTGCAACAATATGCGAGAAGAACATCATACAATGAGTAATACATTTTTATTTCGTAATTTAAGAACTATAACAATTAAAATTTGATCAAACAGTTAGCGTGACACGTAAAGAAGATTTAAAAAAATCAGTTCAAATGTCGCACCCGCTGAATCCATGTTTTAATTCGTATATCAAGAAATGCATGCAAGAAATAAACTCCAGAGAATAACGTATTACGTGATTCAAATGTATTTATTACTTTATTGCAATTTTCGTTGAAATCAGAAGCATTTCAGTCATTTAGTACGTGATCTACTTCATTGAAGATGTATGTATACATACATACATATATGCCAAGTCACTACTGTTGTGCTTATTACTAAAGAAGAAGTTTTAATCCAAACCATGCTACGACGAATGCTAATTAGCAATTCGATTGTATCAAATATCCAAGTTCAACAACACTATTTCGTTTTTGTTTAAATATAACGTATATACCTGATATAACTCGACAAAACAAAATTAAAAATTAATTTTGTTCGTAATCAGTGCAATAACTTTGAAACATGGTATTACAACCCTTGTCCTAGGATACAGGCAACGACCCCCGCGGGACCGTCCCTCGCAGAGTACAACTAACTTTGTGTACTTGTTTGTTCACAAAATTAACTACTCGAAGCTGCTCATTAACCCTTGGAAAATTAAATTATACTTTCCATCAGCCAGTGTGCTCGCGGGCGTTTCCAAACTGCTAAACAAGTGAACTAAAAGTAGAGACATCGTATACCATATAGGTCGTCAATTTCAGATTTATCATAAGTTTAAAAAGAATTGAATTCAATACGACATAAGCAATTACAAAAAAATCCTGAAATCGCGTATGTTGTGATAGTTAGGTGCGAGTAGCTCGTGCTTACATACATATAATACATTTGTAATGGGTCAATGTTTGTTTATCAGCTAAATACGAGTACATCGAAGAAAAACTAATCCGTGAGATCTGTATCTGGGCAACAAAAATCAAAACAACAGTTTTTTGTCATTTCTGTCTGTCGGTCTCTATGTTTGTACTCGCATCACCCAAAACTCACTTTTAATTTCTTATAGTGTTATTTCCGCCAGGACATAATTACAAAAGTTATATCGGTTCAAAGAATCACGTGTAACAATTATTCGATAATCAAATAAATAAATAAACGGTTGAATTGACTAAACATTTTGTTCACTATTAGGATCTGTTAGGATGATGATAATTGAAAGTTTATAAGAATCAAATAAATAAAAAACACACATCTTATAATAAAAACACTGTAACACGCGTGTGGAACCACGGGAACCAGACGGTGTGAAATAAGTTATAGAGTAACGTCCCGTGCACTTCAGCTAAATTAAATTTAAATCGAATGTTTTGAATAACGCCTTTCAATACATTCGATGTAAATACATTCCATTCAAATACATTGATACACATAAACGACAGCTATGATATTCGTACCTATGCCTATCCTAGTTCAGAACTTCATTAATATTTGACGAGCTGCTGATAACTATCGCAGGCAGGTTGCAGCAATATGACTCCCATAAGCGGCACACTACGTTTCATAAAAGAAAAGATAAAATGTTAAATACTACAGAAATTCTGATCGAAAATGTAACATCTTCAGAAATCCTTGGGTAATGTTGCCAGCGACGAAACAGCCGCCTATAAAAGTAAGCTCTGAAGCGAAATATCGCTTTATACCTACATAGAATCATTTTCATTTTTAGTGCCAACACTTTGCTCCACTTTGCAGGATTGTCGCTTCGATAAAATCACCTTTGAAAACAGAGAGATGAAAACTTATACTTTGAAAGAAATTTGTACGTCACGGTGATTTTAGGATGTCACTACTGTGTGTTACCAAACCATTTGTACGTATAAATATTGTACGTAATGGTTACTGACACTTGATTAATGTCAAATGCTGACGTGTCTGTGTATATCCGAGTATGTGTTATATAAAAGCGAGGTTTTCAGTTTTTTCCCCTTTTTATTGAAGTTATAAATATTCAATATAATACCTTTACATTTAATTAACTCAAATCAGTTTGATTTGCAATAGTACATGAATATTATGTTGCTTTATTTCATGAGGTGCATTTTTCAGCAATCAGAAGAGTTGATATTCTAGTATCAGTAACAAAACTGGATTTGTGCATAAAATAAATTACGTGAACTCTGTGGAAGTAATGACATTCAAAATGGTAGATGAAATTGTCCTATTTAAGGAGGTCAAACTCTAACTTATGAATTATCAAAAAAATATAAATCTTCAAATTTTGTTTTATCATAATATTAGGATATATTAGTGATAAAATAATCAAACTGTAAATAATCATCAAAGTGAGATAAAATAAAAAGGAACATTTTTTAACACACACATTTAAAAAGTTCCTTAAGACAATACTTGCTATGTAAATACGTATTTTGTTATTAAATGTATATATTTAAAGACCTTATTTATATTCAATTCTCGTTGGAATTTAATTGCAAACTGCAGAACAAAGCATTTAACTTTTATAACTCCATTACAAGTCGATTCCATATAACGCTCTAACGGAAATTGGCAGCCTCTTTCCGCGCTCTTTGCTTCGGAATCGCCAACTACATTAATAATGGATGATGTAAACGTTACGTGTATTGTTAAGCAGGCTTAAATAGTATTTTTTCTAAATTAAGTAGATGAGATTCGTTCACACGACGGCCAACGACATTATTTTAACTTTTTCACTTACAATAAAACGCACCGCATAAAACTCCCATCCTCTTCTCTTGCAAACGTAGTATTTAAATCAATACAAACTATTGTTACTTTGTTACTCTAATCTGTTCCAAGAGAAAAAGTGCAATAATTCTGGAACTACTGTCAATTAATTTTGAGGTATATAAAACCATTTATAATTGTTCGCTTGGGTTCAAAATGGACTTCAATTTAAACAGCTACTTGTTTAATTTTGAAGGAAAATAAACTTTTATGCTATCATACGGTAGACATATTATGAACACACGTAATCAACATCAAAATACATTCATTGAAACGATCGTACATTTAGCTTTAGTATCCGTGAGATATAACAAATTTTAACGAATTTCATATCATGCGAAAAATATTTACCGTCTCTTGTTTCTCTTGTTAATTCATTTCATAGTTAGCATAACTCCTCAACTACCCGTGCAGTTTCCTCACCACAACCTGCCCCGGTACAATTAGCTTGGTATCCAAGTCACAGGAGACAACGTATTTAAATACTTCGTTTTATTTTTTACAATACTTTAATTTTAATTGTCTTTGGTTTTAATAGGTAGATTTTACAGGTAGAACATGTATACGATTCCTCCCATCATCATCATCATTATTAGGGCGCACAAAGCCGAGGTACGACTTTAATTATGTGTATCTGTGTACCTTACAATAAATAAAATAATTTGAATTTGAATTCGCTACAAACGCTACACCTGTTTTTGGCGAGAAGCAGTTATGGATATAACAACTTGTGTTTCGATTTGACGGGTTTGCTAGCCTGTCTCCGTGTATACTCGAGTTACCATCTCAGTTTTTAAGTGCAGCAAACCTTCTGTGATTCGTTAAGAACATGACGAAGTCCTGTTCAAGTTCGGGTACAGTCGTCCATGCGCGGCGAAATCCTTACCGAATCCTTATCGAAAAATACCATTATCTGATAAACTATTACAATGTGCGTATGATTCTAGAACAATGATGCTAAGAACAAATATGATTACGGTATGCAACATTCAATACTTTTTTCGATTAAATATTGTTAATATAGGCTGAATTAAGTAGATGTACTTAGGTACCCGTAAGTAATTCTAATTCTTAAATCCATCTTATTATCTTTGAAGAAATTGAATCTTATTTTAGTTTTGGTTCTAAATGCGAATTACGAGACAGTAGACGAGTTTTAAGTTGCAATGAACAGTAATAATTCAGTATAAGTATACCAAAGAACGATATAAATACCAGTGAAAACGTTTTCAAAATTGACAATAGACGTAACCGAGAGGAAGCACAAAGGATGTATATTCAAAAGGCCGAGAGACTGATTAAAATGAAATAAAGAAAGAAAAATATATTTTTAATTCAGCGCTGTAATCGTTAAAGCAACAATAATAGAAACAGAATTTTTTATGGTCTTTTATGATATTTGACAAAAAAAAGTTGTATAAAATTTTTATTACTCAATTATTTGGATATTAAACCACCAAGTGAGTTGTGGTGACTAGTTCAACATATGGTTTGGTAGGTGGTAGAACCTGTATACGGTTCTTCCGGGGAAATACCACCACTGCACCTATTTCACTTTGAAGGGTAAATGGTAGCCGGTCACACGTATTCTAGCGACGACCGTCTGACCACTTAAGTGTGGCAAAACTTTTGGGCCTGGTTAAGAATAGGACTATTGGTTTCCTAACAGTCCTGTGATGCATTAGATGTAAAAGTTATATCTTTGTGTGCTTGATTATTTTGTGCAATATTTTGTTTATTCGTGCTGCTTCAAAGTTAATTACAAACTATTTACTCAAAGAAACCTTCCGACACTTTATACCACGCCTGCAGTAATTACCTCTTAACCCAGAAGCAGGGGACCAGCACCTGCTCTGCAATTTATCGTTTACTTTACAACGGCCTGGCACCCTGCCACTTGCTCTACCAATCGCATATGTGTAGTTGATACGTAAAAATACTTGTATTTTTTAATTTTACTGGCCTATTGACCGAGTAGTTCGTAATGTTGAAGGATGAGACGCAGTTTATGGGGTCGATTCCCAGCCAGGACAAATATATATGTATATATATGATGAGGATGATTATTTATTCAGTGGTTCGGTATAAAATTACATTTGTGAGTAATTTAAATTTACGCACATGCAGGTTAACGTGGAATCTGTGCATATGCATATCAATGTGCACATGCATAACATTACGTAGGATATATTTCGCTGTTTGGTTACAATCCAACGAGCACCCTGTCAGCATACAGCGCAGATAAGTTTCAGATCGATCCGACCGAAGAATAATAAATGTCATATTTGAGATTAACATTCAGGTGTCTATGAGCAGCCGTGACTATTTCATGTCAGGTATTCGGCTCGGCATCGTACTACTTCGGAAATTCGAAAATTAGGTGTAATAGTAAAGAGGATGTTAACTTTTGATTTTGACTCATTGCCACACATTGATGAAATGCCTCTCTTCTTATCAGCACAGACCGAAGCAAAACGAACGTGTTTAAATAATATATATTTGAAAATGAAAGACATTTATTTAAAGTGAAAAGACAAATCCGAACTCATTCCGTAGTAAGTTATACAACCATTAATCGTAAATTAATCTCATAAACAAGGTGGTGGGCCTCGTACTTTTTGATACCTGAAGCGAGAACCAAGTGATTCGTCCGGGGAAGAGTTACGTGGGTTATCACTGAACATATGGGGGCTCCAGTTAGATTTATAACGGAGTGATGAAAACAAAACTCTTCGCACGGGCAACCCAACCCTAACAGTTTAGCAACAAGGTATATTATTGCGGAGCGAAGCACCAAACTTCGTGGGTATTAAGGGAAAAAGAATGTAACAGGATCGCAATTTGTGTCGTAGTGTTGCCATAGATTCGCAAAATTTGAGGACGGAATGGCATAGCATGAGATTGAAGGATCGCTGCTGGAAATTCACCGGAGAGCGCAATGCGTAACGTTACGTTTAATCAGTTCCTTGGGCACGTCCTTAACCGTTGATAAATGTGTTTGGGATACTATGAAATATTTCTCCGCGCAAGTGCATGTGAATTTTGTTTACATGATTGTTTGATTTCTAAGTAGCAGCTTATTTTTACTTTCAAGTTAATCAACATAAAACATAGTTTCGTTTGTGAAACTACTTCTTTATAATATTAACAATAATCGTAGCCCTCATTACATTCAATATAAATAATGTTATGATGGTTATAAATTTAATATCATTTTAAAACCATTCATATGCCTTTTAAATTATATCCGGCATATGGTTCCTGCTCGCCTGGTTCGTGTTTCATTTCATTTTTAAATGGAATCCCTAAAAAAACACATCTACGGCCAACTCACTTGGCCACTTGATCCCAAACTAGCAGAGCCTATAATTATTATGTAACCAGGCGGCTAATATATGTAATTATATACATAAATATATAGTTACATATATACATAACTATATACATAAATTTGATGAAAACAGTGTCGTGAGTATTTCATTATATTCGAAATATCGTACGTCTTGAAGAACGCAATAACAATCTGTAGTCAGATCGGGACAATAACACGTGGCGCGAACGTACAACACGGTGCGTGCGTCACGCACGGCCGGGCTGCTTCACGACGACCAAACATAATATTCACGAAATATCCAGCCAACAAACACTACTTATAAGATGGTCATACATTACTTAAAGTACATCCTAGTACGGATTTATTTGGACATGGTTTTATTACAATAACCGAATATAAATATGCACTAGAGTTTTGATTGTTATTATTTACCAAGACTATGGATTAATATGTACGAGTATAAAATAAAGTTTAGTATTTTCTTTCTGCGTATCGTCAGCTGGGTGGGTCTACTCCGGTTGAGATTGCTGCTCGCGTGTTAGTCAGTGTAAAAGGCTCACTTCTTTATTTATAACCCGAACAAGCTGTAGAAATCGCTACTAATTATTATAGAAAGATTATTATAGAAATAGCTAATATTATTAATTCAAGTTGAGATATATCGTAGGATGCAGGATACCCAGCGGTCTATAATATATGCGAAATGTTTGCTACCGTTCCATTTTCATAACACGCTATTCAAAGCGTCAGCTCGGAAAATACGACGCGTACCGAATGGGGCCGCGGCGCGTCCAATACCGCGTACTAAGTGATGGCTCACGTTCTGTGACGGGGTTTTATATTATTTTATTTTTGTTCTATGTGAGGATATGTTTAGCCTCGATTTCTTATTTTATTATATCTTATTATATTTATGGGTGAGAGATGTTTCCGTGCTCTCTGTCTATCCCGCTAGGGACCTGGCGTGACGGGTATTTATTTTTATTTTATTTTATATTTATTCGATGTCCATATTCACGAAATACGAGTTCCGCTAGCTACGCTCGTATTTCTTTGTTAGCGATGCCAGATATAATTTTATACTTTTACATACTGGAATGATTTTCTTTGAAATGGGCTCCTTTTGATTGCGGATTCTATGGCCGTGTCGCCAGAACTGGATAACTGGAATAAGGGTTGGTGGGACGAAGCGCGGCCTCTGCTGGAAGTCGCAGATAGCGAGCCCCCGATATAACTAAATATTGGTTACAATCCGCAGACGGCTGGCGATTTGTTCTTACGAATTGAGCGCAGTGTGTTACTCTGCAGCCGTTTCACAGGTAATCTATACACGACATTTTTTCTAGGTATCCAGTTTGGACGTCTATTGTACACAAAAATTTGGTTATTCGTGACAACATTGAGTTGTTTAAAAATCCATATAACAATCATTTAAATTTTAATAAAATTTAAATGAACAAACATATATACATAAGTATTTTAATAATACGAGTAATGATCTCTATTGTAAGCCAAGCTTATTAAGCAAATTTTGAGCAAGGCGATAAGTTATTATAAAATAATTGACGATCAATTTAATTTATTTGTTATTAATCGATTTGAATGACGGCACTTGGTTGTATCAAGCCTACTGATATAAATGTTTACATCGACGTAATGTGGTTAAATAACAATAATGTGGCGTTTTTTCACAACATTATTTCAATGACATTTTGTTACACATCCTTATTTTAAATAATAGGCTGCAACAACTTACTTATAGGTAGTAATTTTACAGAGAGCAATAATTCTTTTTAGTATAGTGAATGATTAGGTCTCAGGAGATTTTCCGGTAGCAGAAGTCAAGGGGCCCGTTGCGGGGCGAGGCTGACGGACGTACAGAAGATTGATCACACACCCGGCTCATCCTTAATGCTAAAACATTAGCTCTTACGCTTCGGTTTTCTTAATATTTTATATCTTTACCATTGTAGAATCTTGGTTATCCGGGTATCATAAAATATTCACATTTTTCCGCCATTCTGTACGCCTATTGTTGATTATTCCATTAATACACATACATAGACAGTTACGACGCGGGATACCTTAAGGAAGGCCGCGAAAGTACATTTTTTCAGTATATATTTTTATTATTATATAATTAAAATATTACATCCGCCAATTAATTCAGAATTAAAGCCACAGTATGTCTATTAGACTCAAGTGTGTATGAACCTGTTGCGCTCCGCCCTTCACTTGAGCCATCGCCCGGTCAATCTGTCCCATTGAATGCGTAATGGCATACCTATTATTCCGGGACATTGTTCAATGTTCAGGTCTATAAGGCTATGTGGAATTTATTTGACATTATTTGTCCTTAGGAAATCCCATTGGATTTAGTTTTACATAGCGTAGCCGTAAAGGAATATTTGATATGCATATAGACAAAAGAAAAAAATAATCATATATTTAAACCTGATTGTATGAATTTCTGTATTACGCATCCATCTTTCTTAGTGGAATAGGGCGAGAGTACTTCGAACGCCACCTTAAAACCTTATCTAGCGCCCGATGCGCACGTTCCCTGTTGTATCAAACATCTTCAACAATATGAGTTGATAAGACAATTCCTTTGCCCAAGCTATGTCAATGCAGTTATTACATTGATTTGAGCGAGCGGGCTCCGTGTATCTGGTAATAACGAAGTGCGCTGTCTCAAAATCAGATTCAATTACACGGATAGATATTGTAGACAGGTTTACAAAAAAATATTTTTTATTTAAATTTAAATATTAGAAGCGTATTTGGCCCTTTATAAAATTGTGCTTTTTTATTACTTAAAATGCATAATAAATATTTTATCAGTTCTTTATTTAAAATATATATATTATATATACATAATATACTATTATATATACGTTATACTGCTTAAAACAGGTACTTGTTTAAAACAATATGGACTCTTTAGTCGGAAATAGGCTCCAAAGCCGAGCGTACCGTCGGGAAATCGCCAGCTAGTCGCTACTTTACAGGCTGCACTTCGCAGAGTATGCTGAAGATCTGCAAAAACTAGCAACCGCAATTTCTCAGCCTTTATGTTTTTCGCGTATCGCGTAACGCACCAAGCCGTTCGAATCGTCATTTATAATTTGCACCGCAAAAATGTGGAGCATTCTGCTGCCGTCTGTTTCCGGAAATGTTCAACTCGGGTGTGCTCAAGATAAGACTGAATATGTATCTACTGGTAAAGCGTACAACTCTGTCAACTACATAATTACTTAGCATCAGTTGAGATTAAGGGCAGATGATGTCCCAATCTCATGTACAAAATAAATATTACAAGACGGTATTCTTTAAGCAGGTCGCATCTTATGACTACATTATTAGTGTTTGACAGGGAGTAATGTTTATTACATAAAAAATATTATAACAATTAATTCATCAGGTTAGTCAAGTAGAAATAAATAACTGAAGAGTACACAACCGGCACTAACATCATGTAACCGTTTGTTTGAAAAAATAATTATTAGATGCCAGAGAGCACGTTGATTGAATCAGTTTTACAGTCGAGTGATCAAGAAATAAATGGAATCATGCGGCAAATTTGATTGCTTGGTTTCCGTCGGGCGCAGCCGAAATCAGCCGAACACTAACGATGCAGATATGAACTGTATAAAGCTTAAAGGGAATTTATACAAATGCAGAAAAATGGAAATTATACTTTAAATTAACACATCAAATCGAATGACGAATATAATTTCTATGATACTAATTATATAAATGTGATACGTTCATCAATATCGCCAATTGTCTGATTTTGTAACATATGCTACATATAGATAGCTTATGCATGGGAATAAGAGAAGCTTTATCGTTTTATGGTTAAACTATTGAAAATAAAACAGTACTTGATATAGATATAAAAATATTTGCTTGTCGAAATCTTAGTGGACCATAAAGGCAAGAATATCTCATCATAAAGAAGGTGACAAAGTAAAAGATTAACAAGCATCATTTTTCGAGAAAATGGCTCCGTTTGGCGCCGTCCCGTAGGACCCACGATATCTCAGTGATCTGTATTGAGAATATTCAATGATACGGTTCTTAGGCAGCATTTATGGAAACAAGTTTATTTATGACATGAGTCTTGTATCAAAACCAACATAATTAAGGTCATTGTCTGCCACGTTGAAAAACATAACTGAAATATCTAAGTCGTGTTAGAGTTTCAAAGTGTTTTCCATTCCGTAATAATAACATGACATTTGATCTTTAAAACTTCGGTAATTGAAAGTTGAGTACTGGGATTCGAAACATAGACTTGGACGCTATAATTGTTAGATTATTTTTGTTCACAACAAATGGTATTTAAACATAATTGCCGTGCGACATGTACAAAGTATTGAGAATATAGTATATTGAAGTTTTGTTAAATATGTTTAGGAGCGGCAGATACAACTGTACTCGAGAAAATGTAATTAACCAACAAATTGCATTTGACTATAATATAGCTCGCGAATGAATAAAACATAATAGCATCTCTGAGTCATCTGATCCAAAACTGGGCTGAAGTTGTACTACGGTTATCGCACAACTGAAAAAATACACATATAAAATATTAAATTCATATTTTATAGTTATTTTTATGCTCAGATACAGAACGAATTATCGTGCTTATCAAACGAATATTAATCATAGCGGGGAATCGAATCTACGAACCTCGGCTATGCTATCACTGACCACTGTTCCAGCGAGTCAATAGCAGAGCTTGCAGGTTATGTTAATTTTGGATACCATATTCAAGTAAGATGGATAGTTATGTTCGATGCATTGGATCAGCTCATAAACATTTATAAACATGTACGTGTGGAAATGCGTCAGGAAATAATACGGGAAATAGAAGCGGTCTCGTTCAAGTACCTTATTTATAACATAGAAATAGTACCATAAAAGAAGCGAGTATTTTAATAAATAACGGGTGGGCCTCGGAGTTTTGCGAATTTGAAAAATTAATAAAAAAAAAACAAAAGTAATTTTAAAACCAAT
>DVPR01000840.1:0-12292 GCA_018239345.1 Oxynetra stangelandi | reverse complement strand
CAGTGATGCCTACGCTTAGTGTTCCTCACGGCTTACCAAGTGTGTGAATTACATGTTTGAAGATTTTTTTGAGCTTGAGGTGTTTGTATACCTATTTGCTTAAATGCGTAGCCTGCATGACGCATACTACAAAACTTTAAGAAATAAACCTCTATATAACTGTAAGGGGTAGTACTATTTTAATGTAATTGTAATTATTGCCTTGTATAACATTTAATGTACTAATTTATTGTTTTTATGGTACTAATGCAAGCATCTTGTTTGACAATGTACCTGTCCTGTCCTGATTTATTTTTGACCTATTCTTCTACCGGACCCTTACATGTTTCTAGTTGACCGCACAGATCGTGGTCATCAAGGGTCAATGCTCCATACAAGGGTGGCAGCATACCTCACTGATTAGATCTATTTTTCTATTTGAACGCGTTTATTGCAAGCGGTTTTATCATTGTTCCTTCATGTGCTCTTAAGGTAAATGAAATATACATATGTAGGTATAGATGAGAAAAATCTTGTCGTAGAATCTAATTAGTTTTCAGACCTTTTGAAAGAAAATAAATAAATATGAAAAAACAAATATTGATACAGGAGGTTTTTGGGGCGTTTATACTATCGGTGCTGCGTCGCGGTCGGGCAAAATGCCGATATGGGTATAAATTTGAGGCTGGATGGATATGCATGTAAATATTAAGTTCAGATATTTAATTTGAGACAAGGAGTTTCCCTATTTGTCACTTAGTTAATGTATGGACGGTATGGATGATAACTTAAATATTATTGATGGTAACATAAATGGTTTTTATTGTTAACATAAACCTAAGCTAAAAAGAGACGGACCTAATGCCTAATAGCATTGTCTTCTAGCATTATTATATAGTAGCACAGACATAAAAATTTCTGAGAGTTTATTTATATATAAAGAGCATCATAGGATATCCTCACAAACCCATAGCACATGCCATCACCAGCCTTCATCCTAGGCTTTTTTTTGTATGAGCAAGCTTTTGGATTTTTCTTAAGACATGTTTTCTGAATTATTCACGAAATGCGATATGCGATCACGAATGCATGTAAATACGAATGCGGTTACATTGATTATATGGTACTTTTAAAATATATTATTTTAAACTAATATTAATCTATTATATTTATTCTGTTTCCTTTTATAGCATATGTCATAGAAGATGATGCCACATGACCCTGCTGTAACCGTCTAGAGTAGTTTGTGTTCACTTGTTTATATATGTACGATTGGCTTTTCTTGTCTTTCTTATCACCATAAATAAAGTGGAATCTAGGTCTAAGCCAAATGTTCCTAAATGATTTCGGACCACCGGCGCATTTTTATACTGATTGATTAAATTTCGCAACTGGCACCCAGCCCGATAGCAACCTAACTCTTAAGACTACAATTATATCAATAACAATAAAAATAGTAAGTTTGTAAAAACTTTGAAAGAACTTGGCGCGCAATCGGCATTATCTTGGTATTAAGGAATGTCATTATTAACTTGGTATTTTAAAAGCATCGAAGCACATTAAGTATTTGTCATATTTTCGTTTTGAAAACTTCTATATTTATCTATGCCCATTTACAATATATCAAAAGACTGAATACCGTTAGGTTAAGTCTTTTTATTAAAAGTACATATAAAAGCGAACTATGCTTCTATGATCCTTACAAAAATGAAAAGAAATGTATGTATGTAGGTACAACAGAACAGCCCTTTCGTATTTGTACATTAATCATTACGAGTACATGCACATATGTAAATAGCGCTAAAAATCCAGACGGATCCAAAGCGAGTGTTGATTTAGTTTTGTAGTGCCGTCCATGTAAAATAATGACCCCGAAAATGTAAATTTCAAATTAGGTTACCCGTATGCTATGTTCGCCAGCCATCTGCTGGCTTGACTTCCGAATCTCCCCTTTTACATATAAAAGCCTGAAACTGGGTCGTACGAAAATGAATATATGAAAACCGCTTTTTAATGCCACCGCTCGCGTAATGAGCGGAGAAATCTAAAGCCTGATTTTTCAAAGGTTACAACTATCAACCGTCCCCGAAATCCTCTTTGATCATGGCAGCAGAAAATATTTGTAAGGACTAAAAAGCTACATATATGACCAGTTTCCATAGTTGATGTCAATACAAGTTTCATTAAATCTGAAATTATAATTTAACATACTGGTCGGCTTATCTAGTTTAGAGTGGGCTGTATTAACTAAAACCTTAGTGAACTTATTATTTGAAGTAAAAGCTTGATCAATGAGAAAACGAACAAACAAAACATGAGCAACAAAATTTTCTGCTTTTGTTTTGCAGGTTTTGACAATTTCTTAAAATTGAATAATAAAATAACTAACATCAAGCTCAAATCGGAACGTCTATGCTTTGTACTGGTAACTGTGGCAGTAAAAAATTGATTAAATATTTAACAATGGTTATAATACAATCATTGTACAGTCGCTAAGCGTATTATATAAGAGTATTAATAATTTACAGTACGACTGCTGAGGTCAGACCTACAGATGCTGTCGTAGCTGCTTTAATTGACCAAGCAATACCGGTGTTGGTTCGTAATTTTACCCACGCCGTTATAGGTAAAACGCAAATTATTTTAAATTATTATGTAGTGTTTGTGCTATTATTGTCGCTCAAAAACCTACAGTTTGGTATTGAATTAGTTTTAAGTTTCATTAAATCCACAGTTTCAAGCAGATTTGACGCGCTCTAAATATGTCAACGTGAATCGCAATGCGGTTGAACTATTGAATATAAAAGACCGTTGGCCAAATAAATTATGGTATGAACGTAGAAATGTATGCTATATTAAAGTTTCATGGGGCGATGCAGTTAATGCATTACAAGTGATCTCAATATAGTGCGTGCCACGCGTACCGTTCATATCGGAGTGATGTATGGGGTGAATATTATTATATAATCCGTGGTAGATGGCCGATAAGAATGTATGATAGTGGAGAGAACAGAAAATTGTAGGAAAATGTGAAATTTCAAATCGCTTTTTCGTTTAAATGGACCTAGTAGACTTCTTGTCATGATTATTGGAATTCATGCCAAACAATAGAGAACTAAAAGAGTTGATATTGAAAGGTAACGTCAATATATCCATAGTTAAAACATTTGTTATGCGACTTTTGAGAAACTATCCCTCTTTGATCAAGTGTAGGTACTAATAAAATGTCCTTTAGATAACACTAATTCATCGAAATGTACCTACCTACCTATCCTTTGCCAAGTAATAGTTCGACAGTTTTATGAAGAACATTCGCATTTAATAGGACTGCCATGGAAAATAAATTCCCATCGCCCTCGCGAACCAATGAGAACGGAATAAAAAAATAAATAAACGTGTGCGAAAAGTGAGGGAATCGAAAAAATATTCGGCGCCACGTAAAAATGTTAGCATTTGCATCGTTATGTGCTCCCGGCGGCGGTCGGTTGTACGGAAGTAGGTCGCCCTGTTGTTCGGTTTCTCTGGTAACCACTTTCTTTTTAACTTCTTCATTCGCATTGTCTTTTTCGACTATTTTTTTTATTATTTATACAAACCTCAATGTTAAATATAAATTGATCTAATTTTTGAGAATATTATTTATATTGACTTCTTTAGATAGCGGTACCTAAGCTCGACTGTGAACAAAATTATAATACCCTTCGGTGATCAGGTCTGGGAAGTCACCAGAAAGTCTCTACAAAATCAGTTACCCTGTCCGGTACAGACTGTTAGATATAGGTAATATAGTTAGATATTATTACATTATTGTATTAAAACACACGTATATTTAACGAATACAAGTAAATATGAAAATGCCTCGTGCCTAATAGCGAAATATAGAGGTACCTACCACCTAATGAATCCGACGAGTTTTTATATGGTACATGGCATCATATTACGTATTTAATAATACAAGACAAAGCCATCAAAGTCTGCCGTTTTATCTCTTTATTGCCTGTTCGAGAATAAAAGAGAAATTTAATCAAGACAACGCGACATGAGAGAAATATGCCCGTATGTACGATATGTGTAATTGTCGTACGCAATTTCTTTTCACAATACAAAAAGTGGGTTCGTTCGTTCGTTTATGGCTTTATCACTCGGGGGAGAAAACTTTTGCATATGAATAAGAGCCTGATTGAAATTTTACGCCCGTAGAAGAATTTCACGCATATGTTATAGGGATCACACTTCGATGTGAAGCTTCAAGAGGAGCAAATCGTTTCCCCGGTGCCCGTCCGCGAACGTTCTCCTTTTGTTTCAATGAATAAAGTGTAGCTATGTATATATGTACAAATGTACGAAGGTTTATATCTGATTGTTAATAATATAATTACAAGTTACATTTTCAGTTGAAAAGTTATATCAGTTACAGGGGGAAGCTAAATCATCACATATGACGTGTTATTTCTACAGATTAATTTCAAGAAAATGTAGACTAAAAAATTTGTATGGATCTATAATAACAAGGTCAGTAATCTAATACCCAGTTTGAAAGTAAGTACGAGTATAATAGGTTCCATCAATTGCAATTAATTGATGACTATGAATATAACGAAATCCTCGAAGAATAACAATGACACTAGCTTCTAACTGTATTTATATTTAGTAAGTTCATATGTTTGTTTGGATATATTTACCTTTTAAATATATTTTTTTCTTCTTTCATTTTATGTAAACTAAATTTAAGATTTTCTTTTATCATCCACTTTCCACTCCTGGTGCTAATAAGCAGTACCATTGTACAAAGTTTCTTTAATATGTTTTTTTCTCATGTATTATATAGTGTGTGCAAAATATTATTATATAAATAAAAAAATGAACAAAATAATCTATAGATGTACATGCGCTAGTCGGAATTGTTTAATGTCGACAAACATAAACATATTATTATGAACTGTCACGAAAAGGGACATTAAAGGGAAATTAAAATATATTAAGAGTTTCAATACTGTATTTAAGCAGATCATGGTAATATTTACATAGTAAATTTTATTCAAATGTATATTTAATTCCAGTTAGGTATGGTTATTTAAACAAACAACAATTGCTAGCCTCAAAGCGTAGAATAAATACCATTGTCACAACACCAGATAATTATATATGATCATATAGTACCTACTCCATTTAAATACAAACACCACAATAATTCAAAGGCAAATAGAAGGTACGTATATATGAAGACCATAGTGCAGGAAACTTTAAGTGGTCTGCGAGATTGTTATCATCAGTATATTTCAGACTTTCCTGTTTCAGACGGTAATAAATAAGAACAAAATTGTCTCCACCCGACCGGGCTCCATGTAAACAGCAGGCGATGAACGATGTTTTCAATAGCCGAGCACAGGAGAAATTTTAAGTTAGCGAAGGAAAAATCATTTTAGGTTAATTGATTCATTACATAGCCATGCTTTCCGTTTCAATATTTATTCATGATAATTGCAAATAAAGATCGCGGTAACCTTTTCTATTAATATGTATATAAAATATGATAATTATCATCTTTCAGAACTACACATGTAATGTTTGATTTTATGCTTACAAAAGCTTTAATTAGTAACTTCTATTTCCCAGACATATAATTGACGTAATTATTTGCTTTACGATCTGAAAAATATCTGAAATGTATTAATTAATCAAGTAAAAATATTTAATGTTAAATGCTTTACAAAAGTAACAAATTAACGGACGATAGCATATCAGTAACGTTCATTTAACAATAATAATATTCATGTAAATTATAATGTTACTAACACATAACTATTCTCAGCTAATGTTTCATTGTATTGTTATTGGCTTTATTTCGTTAATACATGTACTTTTACTTTTTTCCTTTGATAGAGATATTTGGCATTACGTGCTTTCTGCTGACCCCGGTAGGAACATGGCGTGACGGACATTTATTTTTTTTACAAGTGCTTTTGCCAATCTCCAGACTCGTAATGCGTAGGCGATCAGGCCAGTCCTTGCGGGAGCGAAAGAACGATACAATTAGGAAACGTTGCAAGTTAAAAATAAACAGTGCGAGTTCCACATTAACATTTTCATTGTTCCGCCCTCCACCAACTTGTATTAAACCGTAGAGGGACATTACAACTTATAGTACTTGGAGGTAAAGTTGGCATATAGAAATTGCAAACTTATCCAGTTAGTTACGTACAAGATTATGTATCCTATACATACAAGAATAAAGATAAAAATGCAGAGCTTTTTGTGTCGGCAGCTATATTTTCTTGTCTGTTTTCCGAAGCAAGCGTTCATTCATAGACAGGGGATGCACCCTCTTGTTTTCTCCCTGGGTTGTCGACGTAATTTTTTTAATCATGTTTTATACTCGTATTAATTTACTTAACGAGCGTCTTAGTCGGGACTTTTTTGAAGTCTCCGTCGCGTTTTTCGATGAATAACGAATGAGGCGGAGGTTGGATGCTGCTGGTTTTTAAACTGATCATTTGTTAAATTACTTTTTGCATCAAATTGGCAATTTTTCTGACTTGACCTGTCTTTCGGTGTATTAACAAGTTATTTTTCTAATGATTTATCGTTCACCGATCAGAGCAGTCTCCTATTATTAACAGTATTTAAATACTTAAGATTGAGTCGTAATGCTAATGAAATCATACAGTTGCAAAATAATTCATATACATGGCATGAACTTTGCAAAAAACCTTGAGATACGAGACGATTATGTGTTTTATTTTAATTATTTTTATGTTTTGAAAAGTGTATTTACGTTTTGTTTTATTATTCGTATGGCAATTGATATGGTTATAGGTATAACAAAACACTTAAACAGTAAAAAGAGTTGGTAAAATCAATACAATCACGCTGTCAGTGAGATAAAAATACATTACAATGGTATTACATCGAGCTACATAAAAGGGGTGGATTTATTTTGAAGAACCACGATCACGCCGTGATCAAAGCACTAAGCGTTATTCCAATACGCATACACAGTGCAAAATAATTGCATCACAATAGGCCTGAAATAATGAGTGAACGGATCCTGTAATACAGATGCCTTGTCTAACTATAAACTTGTGAATGGAGTTCACACGGTAAAGGAAGAATACTTAATCGTAAAATGTTACATAGCGCATAGATACATTTTACTACAACACTGAAAATATTTTTTAAAAAGTAGAGAAAAATTTGTATGTACATATAGCATGAACAATATTGAGAATGGCTTTTAGAGAAATTAGTTAATTACCTGATATTTACCATTTATCATGTCTACTCTTACTACTTTTCACGTTTTACATATCTTAATTATAAATACCTTAGTACTAGAAATCTTAAAGCCAGAAAAAGCCCTAGTACTTGACTTTCGTGACCAGATAAACACGAATTGCATTACTTGAGGTCTCTATTATGGAATAAAAACCATAAATGCGACAGTCTCTTCTAGATAATTTATGATGTTATAACCTTTTCAACGATCGGCTATATTAATCGATAAATTAACTTTACCGCCTGGATGCATATATATTAAACTTCATTTTATAATTCTTCCACAATAAGTAATCGTAACAGGCAAATAGACTATATAATCGTAACAGGCAAATTGGGGAAAACATACAACAAAAATAAATTTTTTTGTATTCTGGATTTTTTTACATAATTATTATAGTTTCAATCAATTATTACTGTCAAATATTCTAATTGAACATATTATGGTACATGATATAAATATACAAATCACTTAAAATAAAATGAAAAATTATTCAACAACAATAGTATTCTTTTATACTTTAAAACCATTCAGACGAAGTCATTCATTGTTTCTCATTTACAGGTAACAAAATCGCTACCACATTTTGTGATCATTCACTTTGAATGTACAGTCGGTGAGATATGATTTTTTATTTAAGTCTTAGATGCAACCTGTTATTAGTACGCAGCATACTTATAGACGCAAGTAATGAGAGGCAGCGGATCGATTGACGGTTGAATTGAAAAATTCAAGTGGATCGGTATTATAACAAATGACAAGGTGCTAAATATTAACAATATTATTATATTTATTTATAGCACGTCCTCACTACCTTCGACTTTCATAATTAAGATTATGGCTTTTTAGAATATTAGAATAATAGTAGTTAAATAATATAAATCCAAAACACGTTTTTAAGCATTGCTATGATTAACTGCTATGACGATTGAGCTGTCCTTTTCTGAATTTTGGTACTTTGTGATAGCTTTCAATAAGAATGATAACATTCAATTCTTTTGCACTTGAATGTTAATAAACAGTAACAGTTATTGCTTATGTCTTGTAAATCAAACATTAGGTGATGAAGTTAGAAAAATTACCACTATCGGTGAAGAATATTTGTATTTAACGTTTTTAAAGTAAATAAATAAATAACCGTCACGCCAGGGTAAGCAGAGAGCACGGAGTGCCAAACATCTCTGTCCTTGTCTTTAACGTTTTTAATAAATATAAAATCGTAGTTGCTATTTAAATTTTCTTATCACTTGCACCATACGTCCTTCCACGCTCACCGGGTGCGAATTCCTGAGGTGTTGTTTACCCTTAAGGCGATTTACTCCAAGTATCTGTTAAGCCTATAATTAGAAAAGTTTTTCAATTAGTTTAAATTCGCTGTAAGTTGGGGGAAGATTTTTGAAGCTTACATCTCAGGCACGACCGTATTTGATAAAATAATTTCGGCCGACCCTGTAATCTCGAGGCAAACAATGGGAAGTGCCAAGTTTGCGCTGTCTACTATGTATAAATGTTGATTGAGATAATTCCGATAACCGAAAGGTTGGTTACGTCCCTAACTAATGTCTCCCAAAACCTTTTGATGTTAAACTCAAAATTAATAAAGTTTGAGTGAATTTATTGAGACAAGTTTGTACATTGTTTGTGTGAAGTGTACTCGGAACATACAATATTATGTAATGAATATATACAAGCACCATACACACTCGTATCTAACATAACAAAACAATTTAATACCGTTAAGTTGGAAAAAAAATCGGAATATAAGAATAAAATATATGTATCTCTCCAACGGCAGTGCGGTAAAATTATTCCTCGTCTTCTTTCATTTCCAAATAATTGTTCTGTAAATATAAAAAGCACAATTTTAAGAACTTTAAGTTATTATTTTGAAAGGATTATCTAATTTCATTTATTACGTGCAGTCTTTGGTGTTCAATTAAATACTTTGTAATCCTTAGGACTTTATGCTAGGAATCTAAGATACAACTCAATAATTTGAGATGAAAAAAAAACGTTCGCTATTATCATAAATTCTCTCGGACTAACTGTTGACAGAGTTAGGCCATAAATATTTCATCTCGGCGGCTGTCGACGAAGAATTAGCACGCACAGACAGGCACAGCGTGACGTCAGAAGTTTTAAATTTAATTAAAGACGACTGTGGAGCCATATGCTTTATAACGTAAACATAATATAGGAGTACAGTCGGGCGTTTATGGAAATCTGAACTGCACAAGTAAGATAATTCTTATTTATAGTCGAATACAGAACATTCCGGAAAACTTAGTTTGTGCAACCTACGAAAAGGAATCTACATATTTCGATACACGAATCATCAACATTAAACCACGTACTCAAATCAAGTCATAGCGCCAAGTTATAGTCTAATAAATAATATATCGTATTTCAAGCGAGTTAAACATAAATTGACCGCTGTTAAAACGCTAGTTTCAGTGCTTATACTCTTCTAAGGAAACATGCTGCTTGGTTATTACTGTTGTATTAAAAATACAAGCCGCGTCCCAACCGCTCGTGTGCACGACGCCGCAACGACACGTGACGCTCGACCCAGATGCGAACTCAAAGAATTGCACCGCACCCTATGCAATTTTGCATTCCGCCGGTTTTGAGACACATTGCGCTCTTTCAATTTTAGTTTTGTTATTGTTATGGTCGTTGTTATAATGCTACATTTGTTTATGTTTATAGAGGACGCGCGTTCTGAAGCATGTTTGTGTTTTGCTTATGCGTTTAACTGGTTTTGTTAGTGTTGTTTTAATATAATGCAAATAACGTATTAAGTGTAATATACTAACATGTAAGCGTGATGATGTTTTGTAAAAATGCAGCATTGAAAACGACATGACAAAAGCGGTCTGTTTTACGCGTAGCTGAGCAAGATCTCTAGCGGTATTACATATATCACTAGGATAAATATTATTTTATATACAGATGTGTCATGTATGTACAGTATGTATAAAAATATGTATAATATGTAAAAATATTAAAAGATTTGATAGCACTCTGTCTAGTAATATATGAAAAGTAACCAACCAGCCAATACGTCAATGCTCTTTAGAAATATATCTTGTATTACACCTTAAAGTAGACAGTTTATTGAATAGAATATTTATAATTTGGCAACAATAAGTAACCTGTTTCTGTTTGCATTTTATAGTACGACTGCTTTACAGATATGCGAGCGCTTTTTTCGCTTTCAAACCATCGAATTATTGGAACATAACAAAATACAGCCCACAGGCCTACCTCTATAAATCGCTTTACATCTGCTATAAAGTAATGAGATTTAACCCTCCCATTCGCGTTTACGACATGCCCACGTTGCCGAAATAGATCAAAATATTCTTTTCTTCAGCAGGTGAGAACACACGGGAGACTCGCGTGTTTTTAAACGCGGCGTCACTATAGCGACACGACATTATAATTGGACATACACATGTATGTGTGGAATAAGATGACATTTGAATTCTGTGTGTATTTATAGTCAAGTCTATTTTGGGAAGTTTTTTTTATTTAAGCCAATAGGACTCCGGAAAGATAAGTATCGGAATATACTTCTAAAAGCGTCCGCCAAGACACGAAATTGTTATGTAAAATTTTGCACATAGCAATCACAAGTGTAAATAAATTGTCGACCGCAGTAGGCGTTGATTGATATATTTATATAACATTAATGACGTGCAATACATTATATACAAATACATATATAATGCATATAAATAACATAAAAATATAATTTAATTTAACCATATGGGAAACGTACCGAAAACGTTAACAAATGGTGTTCTGTGTATATCCAACCAGTATCTTTTTAGTACAATCCTACAATAGTTGATTGACGTATTTGGGGAGAAAATTCTATTCTGCTGAATTTGTTTAGACCTCTCGGTGTTGTGGAAAATATTGTGAATATCTCTCATCTTCTATTCACGCCACGCCATCTTTTTTCATCACTTAATTAATCAATGTTTTTTTCAGATAAAATGACTACAAGTTCTTATAAAATATATTTTGTTATTGTATTTCAAAAATATTTACAGACTGACAAAATTACGCGATAGAAAAAAAAACGCAGTATCCTTATAAACGCCAAGACGCTTGATATAATTTACTGAACCTTTATGATTTACATTAAGAAAAGAAAATCTCGTGATTCGTTAAAATAGAACTATAATTATCTAGGTTTCAAAATTATTTATGGAATAGAAGTCTATTATTCAAAGTAAATTTATAATGTATAATAGCTTCAACTTTTTTGCATTTTAGCGCTTATAAGACAATCTGTGTAGTTATTATTTTATTGAATAAAGTAGGTTTAAAATGTTGCTTTGAAAATATTACAATATTTATTACGCATTTAAACATTTTTCCTTTAATGTGTTTTAATTTACTGATAATATATATTAACAACATACAATAAAAAATACTCTATTCGGCAAACACTATAGCCATATATAGAAATCAAGCTGTAAACAGGCGGGTTTTCACTTAGTGTTCTAAAAAATCCAATTTACCGTAGTCATTAGTGCAGCGATTGTAGTGGAACGCGATATTAAAGAGGAAGGAGCATTTTAGCGACGACCGCCCATCCTCACAGTTCCTAGGTTGTCTCTATCTTGTTTATGGCGTCGTAAATAAATATAGTGACAGTTTTTATTGCCCTACAGTTCCGGAGGTTGTAGGGAAGTGATTAACATTTGTACACGCATTCGGCATACGAATGAGTGATAATCCCTTATGCTAAACCACTTTCTGTTTTATGTTTATTGGGAGCAAGTTAATTTCGCTTTCGTTTATCGCAAGCGGTACATTATTTAATATTAAATAAAATTACTAATTCTCTACTATGAACCAATTTTGTTGGCTGACGGGGGAGTCAAGAGCCTCCGAAACCGGCGTGTATGCATGAAGAGACTGATGAAAGTCGACGAAGCACGTCGGGTTTGTAAGGACAGAGATGTTTGGCACTCGGCGCTCTCTGCCTACTCCACTAGGGACCGGGCGTGACGGTTATTT
>DVPR01000839.1:0-12308 GCA_018239345.1 Oxynetra stangelandi | reverse complement strand
AAAGCGTATTCTAGTAAACGCTGACGCCTTAGTAACAACGGCCAAAATATTAGCGTCAGCCGTCCTACTTTGCACGGTTCTGGTATATGCAGTCGAGATCCTCATATTGGTAATTTTGCCAAACGTCTGTCGTTTCCTATTAATAATCTTTACAACTGTAACATTTAAATTTATGTTATATGAAGCCCAAAAGCTCAAATGCAATGTGCTCTGTGCCCGTATTATGAGAAGCAATAAATTGGTTGAATTTGTAGTATTAAAATTATAACTGAGCAAAATTATAAAAAGTGGTGATAGGTTTCAGCCCTATACCTTCTGGAGCGACATACCATTGTGTTCCGATCCTGACACACAACTTTGACATTTAAAAAATATGCATTTTAAAGCCAAAAAATCGTGAAGAAACCCACATATCTTGTTCTCCACTAACGTTTTCCAAAGCGTGTGAACTTTAATAACTTCTATGACCTTATTCATTCTTATTCCGTGAGAAGATCCGTATCCAACAGTGACCATAACATCAAGCCGCAATAAAATGCTAGCCAATCAGATATGAGGGATATCAAATGACTCCATTGGTGTCGGTGAATAGAGAACTGAGAGAGCGGAATTATGTCTTGACGGGAACTTTTAACGATCACCAGCGCGCGCGCCTGTCACAAGGTACGGCCGTTGCCAACAGCGATTTTGTAAACATGCCCTTGTTTCCAGCTGCCCCATAAATAATTTGGCCTAATGTTTCTACGTAAACATTGATTACCTCGCGCGAGCTTATTCCTATCCATTACATAATTTTTATCGGATTCATAAAAGTGCGTTGTTTGTTATGTCAATTGGCTATAAAAAGTTTTAGTAAAATAGCCCTCCTTAATACCAAAGGAAATTTAAAATAAAATTCAAATACATAAATTGTATAACTAAAATAATATGAGAACGGACAGTGATTGAAGATTAAAAATAAGGAGACCGCTTCTTAGTTAGCAATTAACTCGTAGAAATATAAATAGATAAATAGAATAACGGACTAGTCTTACCTTAAAAACTAGATTTAGTGAATATAATCGTTGGAGAGTGTTTAATAGACGGTTACAAATAATCAGAGAAAGATAAATAAATAATAGATAAGATAAATATATAGAAAGGGACCTTCCCTTTCTATATATTTATACAGATATATTTGGAAATCTTTAGAAAAAATTGATAGCGTAAACGCAAAAACTTATTGACACACTGTACATATGCACAATACACGAAAAGAAGCTAATAGATGAGACACATAAAACACATAGTCGTGAGTGGCGGCTTAGGCCGTCATAGACGCGGCTCGCCGTCAATGTCAAGGCAAGATGTGTGCTGCAAACATAAATAGAATGTTGTTGTACACATTGATTACCAACAACGATCTAATAATATCTCTTATAAACGTTGATTTGAAACACACCCGGCGACACACCGTACAGTAAATTAAAGCGCATTGCGTTTAATTAATGAAATGTTTAATTAAATTAAACTTCATTAACCTTTGACTAATTAATCAGTGGAGCCATATGATAATATTGTTATTGACAATGATGGAATGATATCATAAAACGCAAATGTTGGTCTTTCATATGTATTAATCAGTTATTTCGATTGTGGCAGAGAAGTAAAAAGAGGCATGCAGATAATTTAGTGTTGTCACAATGGATATTTGTATATGGTATTGGAAGGGACTGAGGTTCTGTCACGTGTGCGTTACTACAGCTAAAGATGAAGGTCGACGGCTATGACGCTTAAATCGGAATACATCGATACAGATAATAAAACAAAATATTTTCACCCCTTTAAAAAATAATGACGATTTCGCGACTAAATACACACTACGTTAATTTGTTAAGGTTTGGTATACCAATCGTATGCGATTGAGGGGAGCAATTTAAAGTTAGTATTCGGTTTTTGCACAATAAGTTAACAATAACTAGAAGAAATAAGTATAAAAAAGAATTAAGGCACAATAACACGATTAAATTTATATACTTTTCGTTTAGTTAATCACAGTTGTTACCTATCTCGTATCTAAAGTAAGATTGGGTTTTATCACTGCAGAGGTCTATCGCGTGTCCGATGACTATAAAATAACATTTGGTGCATCGAATAGTCGGCCAGTGCGCTATAAGTTTACCTAATGCTATGGATACGTTTAATTTATCTACCGCTAAAAATACCCTCAATAAATTCTATCAGAAAGCATGCCTGCATTTATAACGTCGGGGAACTATTGTAGAAGTGTCACCGCCGCAGTGCCATCGCATGCTCGGTAACCATAACAATTGGTGTTCAAATTATTGCTTCGCTGTGGATTTTTAATGATACAACCTTCGTTAGTAGATTATCAAGGCTTATACTTAACCGATTCGAAAATAAGCCTGATCGCGGCAGCAGCTGTGGGAACCCTAGGTTAAAATAAATTAAATTTCACGGATTATAACATTTTAATTTAGTGTTATTTTATATTGTAAATATAAATATATAGATATTCATAGATATAAATAAGTTGAATTTTTTTTAGTCGTTTGTGTCAAATTAAATAATTACTGTAGAGCCTACCAAAGGCTATTGGGAAAATTTTGGGCTCCATTAAGTAAATTGTGCTTTATTAATGGTCATATTATTGAAAGATTTTTGGGCGAAATACGCTTTCTATTTGAAATAATGTTGAACTTTTTATACATATGATTGAAACAAATCATTAAAACTTGAAAAATAAAGAACGGATGTCAAACTCTTAAAAAATTATCGTAGTGAAAGTAATACATATTCTAAAATATATTGTATTCGAAAATATATCGAATGCTAGATAGGGAATATGTTGTGGAAACGAACTGAGTTTTCGCTTCGAAGGCTACTACTACAGATTGACGTACTGCTGTTTGAGATATAACAGAGAAGCAAAAGGTTGTTGAGCATCGATGAAATTCTAATCCAATCTGAGGTGAGATGAGATATATATATATATTTACATACAAAGTCACGACAAGACATGACAATACGAAAGGCAGACAGAGACAGAACATAGAAGACAGAGGACAGATTTAGTGGAACTATTATTTTTCATTATTCAATACACTTGATACAGAACATAAATTACGTTAGCTGCAGAAAATTGCTTTATAACTACGCCAGTTTATATTCCATAGTTCTATAATTGCCCCTAGATAGAGGTGTCATCATTGCAGTTGCGTTGCGTGTCAAACTGCAATATTACACTGAATACAGCAAGCCTTGCGTCCGGGGGGCCGCCTGAATTAATATTTCCAATAGAACTCTGAAATTCTTTATTTCTACTATGAAAGTTTATAAATGAAATAGTAAAATTTTGTCGGAAGAATTACTCTTAGCTAAGTTTTATACGGTTTGCTTTTTAATTAATATGGCATTTCGTTTTTTTTGTATAGCGAAACCACTGCCTTGTAATATTTAAAGACAAGCGGCATTAGCTAAAAATTGTTCTGTAAGAACAGAAATATTTGGCACTCGGTGCAAACATGTATTCATTAACATTCAAACATGTATTAATAGCGTTGGGATTTACATTTATTTGGTTTATTATATTAATATATTTACACATGGCAACTGTTGTTTATTAACGATAGAGTATTCTATCGACGTAAACAGCTTAAGCCTACACCAAAGTACCGTGTGATACCTCCTGGTACGTGTGAGTTAAAGTACTTCAGTGTGTATGTGAATCAGCTGATAATTTACATTCCACAGCGAATATTGGACGAGTAAATTTTTCGTGCTAATCTAGAATTATTTCTAAGAGCACTGTTTTCAAATTGACATTAAGTGTTTCAGTTATGTCAAAAGGTATGTCAACTCTTCTGCAACTCGTATATACCTGCTACATAATTATAATAAGTATGTACATCAGATGGTATTCATACTATAAAAATAACCAACATTAGGAAAGTTATCTATTCTAAATCTCCTCTTCTAAATGTGTCTAAAACTTAGTTCATGGAAGAGTTTTTATGATCAATAAGTATGAAATTTCAGGATAAATAGTTACATTATAATGTATAATTATTTAAGCAAAAAAGAAATACTGGTGCCAATGTCACTGTAGGACTGAATTATTTTTATCACGTGTTTATATACCTTGTAAGGGTACCAACACACTAGTCAGTGGGTGCCCTAAACACACTGTCAAATGACTACTAACGGAAAACGGTACTGCATTATACGAGTTTGCATGCTTTAATTGGTTCTATTGGTACCAGGGCGCCGCATTCGCCACCCATGGGGGTTTGATAATATATGCTCGCATTGTCTTACTTCTGATGGTTTGAATTAACATTGATTTGCGTTTTTAGGGTTTTTCACCTAAATTTATTTAATGAGTACAATACATATTTGTACGAATTCTGCTTATTTGTCTAACAATTGTCGTTGCTCATGAATTAAATTCTTCGTCTGAGTGGATATTTATAAGTTTATAACGTTAATATTTTTATTAAAAATGTGTGCCATACATATAATAAACGCTAATACTGACACACTGAAAAGAACCCAAATAAGATAATAAAGATTAAAAAAAAATACAACAGAGAATAAAAAAAAACTACAACAAGAAACAATCGAGCATCGAAACGTGCAAGACGGCAGTGAGGATTTGCTATTTATTGAACAAGCAAATAAAATAACGGTAGATGTTTGTTATTTGTTTCAAATAATATAGTTTATTAATTGCCAACCACGAATCAAACAATCGACGCGCGTGAAGGTGGATAGCAAGCGGTGACCCGCGCACCAGGCACGCACGCACCCTCCACTCTCAATTATATCTATACCCTTTTATGAAAAACCGGTAGAATTAACACGCATTGCGTGATCCGAAACATGGGGTGGTGTGGAATGAAAGATTGGAGCTAGACATATCTAATGCGTGATGACGACTTAACAATTGTTTTCAAAGGTTCCCATTCGTTTTTCTAAAATACTAAAATGACATACACAAGTTAAGATTAATCAAATGATAATTCTTCTGTCTTGAGAACATTAAGAAATCCTTTCATTTTATAGGCTACATATGTATTATAATTAATTACCAAATATATAAATGGTGTTGTAATTTGCGTAATGGGCTTGTATTTTTATAAAATATGAAGATGTTTGTTGAAGCATTGACTATAATAACTATTTAGAATTACCGTTTGCACCTTTAAATGTGGTGACACTTACTACTGTAGTAACGTAAGACGATTTATAAAATGTTGCTTGCTGGTGCAACTTTGAAATTAATTAATAATGTCGACCTTTCGTAGTCTAAATTGATTTCATATCACATTTGAAAAATAAGTTAGTTAAACATTTCCACCATGAAAACATATCACACCAACAGACAAGAGTAAATTTCCCGTATATGAGATATTTTTTTCACAATGTGGTTTTGTTATTTCCGCAAAACAATAGCGCTATAAAACTATTACGGCACGCGGATTTCGGGCCGCCTTGAAGCATGATGGCTTCGTTGATTAAGTCATTTGGTGGCTCTGAAAAAAGTTCGCCGAGTGTTCTCTGGCTCATTGAAAACCATTAACGTTCCTCAGTCACGCACCGACTTCTAACCAAATTACGTTCATATTCTTCATGTTTTTCTCATGTCATTACGTTTTAGAGGCTTCTGATTCGGAGCCATATTGCTCCATACACATATCGTTTCGTCGGTTTATTTTATAATTAAGAAAAGATAGCTAGTTGATAGTTTTATAATATATCATATAATGTGTCTTTGAGAAACATTTATGGCATCTGAGGCACCGATGAAGTTGATCTGTGCCCATTGACACTAACTGTAGCGTACATTGTTTTTGACTAGTCATTTTCATAATATCTATCTATTTGACTTATTGGGTTTCAGATGGTCCATTTACAATTGATCACTTACAGGAGATGTGGCAATGAAACTTATAAATGATAACATATAACATATATGATATCATGTATAAACGGGTAGTGAGGATTAAATATATGCAGATTTTTCATTTCGAGTGTATGAATTGCTTGGCAACATAATTTATTTTTTGTTGGCGGCAATCTTTGGACAAATTAAAAGCGGCAAGGTGACAATAAAAAGTGATCTCCATTATCACTATCTTGTACATGTTTTGTAGTATTGAGAGAAACCCGTCAAAAACGATGTTGGGCGTTCTGCCAAAATACGGTAAACATGATCGACCCTCGTACATCAGACGCACACTAAAAACTATTACCAGTGATAATGTTTACAAAATGCACATTCAGATCAACGTGATCAACCCTAACAACATTGACATTGGCCTAACCCTAATGCATTTAGAATTGAATACGACATATCAAAAGGATTCATTCACATGTAAATGTGAAGACCAATTCCAAGTAAAGACTTAAAAGAAATGAAAATCCAAGACCGTATTTAAAATATAAAAAAGGACCAGAATACAAATTTCATTTTATTTAATAAAATAATTTTCACCCGTTATCCAAGTGATATATACATATCCTCTTAAGACAGGTATTGTTGGATATAACAATTTGAAGGCATAAATGACTTTACTATTAACATATATATATATATTGATCATTGCGCAAAACCTTGAAGTTTGAAATTGATAAGCCATCAAAATAAATGGCAACATTAAGTACAAATGGAACAGGATAACGCTGCGAGTCCGGTATATTATTTAGTGATGGCAATAATAACATTTACGTCAGGTAGGGAGGTACTTATTTCAACGCTCTCGTGTCAAAATGCATTAGATTGCGGAAACAAAGTAGCTTATTGAATATTTGTGCGAATTTCACTTTGATACAGATGGAAATTTAGTTCCGTGCTAGACAAATTTATTTAAGTTTGGACGATTAATTTGAAATTATCATGAAACGATAACTTTCGTTGTTTATTAGCACGTCTATTAGGCCGCTTGTCGGTCATTTTGAATGACATAAATTTGCCTTTTAACAGCACTTAAAATAGTCCATTAATTAAACAATTTTATAATGGTTTCCGCATTATAAGAAATAGCTTGTAAAATAACCGATCTAAATATTTTACTGTAGATGACCAGTTGGCTGAAGTAAATTAACGTTAAATATAAAAAGTATCCAGCGATAGACGACAGAAAAGGTTCTATTTAGGGTACATGTTAATAAACAAAAGGCGGTATTTAAACTAAACCGGCACTTAACATATTCCGTGCTTTGAGATGCCTGCACTCACTGCCTTATCTACCATAGTGGCCCACGACTGCTTAGTGAAATTTGCATTCACTTCAATCTGTACAGCTCTTTTTTAGAGATAAAAATGAACAAAATTGGACGTTATCCAAAAGGCCGTCTCGAAATATTTCTCTGCAAAACTAATTGATTTTTATAGATTCGGCATTTAAAATTTGCACACTAAATGTCAAAATATTATTGTGAATGAATAATAAAAAGTAGAGAAATACACTAATTTCGGATATAATTAAAAAAAGCTTTTCGGTCCCCTTAAATATTATTATGTACATGCCAATACATATTATAAAACACTAATATTATATAATATTATAAAATTAGTACGTAATATCTGAATAAACTCTATTACGGTGAAACAAATAGATCGATCAAGAAACGAAACAAGAGACCGGAAGATGAGATCATACCGAGAGAATATATAAAGCGGCTAATTCCATAGGTTTTGTAGTTGATTTCTCTCAGCTAATACAGAACGGGTGACGTTATAAACAGATTAACGCGTAATTTTAAAGCAAACATATTTTGTATTTTACATTTCACCCGATTAATATCTTTGTACTATGTCAAATAACCGTCTCCAACTTCGAAATGAATACGTATTGCTGGTACGTATGAAAATGCTCGTAAAAGCGGCGCAGCTAAATGCACTGTATATTGTATATACTAGTAGACACAGTATGAAATTCACCATGTGCAGATATTCTCGAGTTGATGCGTGCAGTGATCCCGCGCGCTACCTCTGCGGAATCAGGAGCGCGCTGTTGGTACTGACGGAGGCGCTCGAACAAGCAGTCAGCGGCCACGTCGTCCGCCATCCGATAGGCTGAAAATAAACACAACAATTTATATCCTCATTCAAGTGTCAAAGGCGACCTCCAAGGACGAGGCCAAGGGCGGCTTACAATAAATTAATTTTAAGGATCCTATTACAGGGTAATCAGTATAAATGACCTGAAGAGTTGAAGGTATTTTAGAAGAGCCGCTTATTATCTATTTCTTTTAATCGAAGCTCTTCGAAGGTTGAAGATTGTTAACAAATTACAAAAGAGGCAGTAGGTACCTTTCAATAAAAACGTAATATGTGAGTAAAACAAAAAAAAATGCACGTGTAAAAGCGTTGTATAAAACCCGTGTTAGTCAGACAAGGCCGTATGAACGATTTATCATAACTATATTTTACAGTAATCTCATTAGCAAAATATGCAAATCTCTTAATCTCTATTGACCGAATAAAATTTCATAGTTCAATTGACATTAATTGTATGTAATTTCTCATAGCGTGTTCGTACCTTGTTCCACATTTGTAAGTGTACACATGTCTTGGCACAGATTAATTAAATCGATCGACACGAAAATATTCCTGAATCCTAATAGCTAATTAAAGCGTGCTCACAAGCAAAATGTAGGTAATCGTAATAAGGTTAGTTTACGATATAATAAAATAAAAATTTCGAAATCGCGAAATTTAAGCTTGATTTTTTTTATTCACCTTGTGCCAAATTTCAGCCACATAAACATTCATTGTAATATAAATGAGTCTATCAATTATATAAAGAGCGGTTGAAAAACTTTCCCTTTTTCTCTTTTTTATAACTCTAACAATTACGGCAAGTATTGTCAATATTTCAGAATAATATCCATTACACTCAATTTTATTACGGCAACTGTTTTTTTATAAAGGCATTATGACGAACAGAATATCAGGAATATTGTGAGTTCTTAACAATATGTCATGATATGAAAATGATTTTTAAACAAAATGATGTATTTTTAATAGCAGATCAATTGATCACAGATAATAAAGGTCAGATTTACAAATTGTCTATGGCTCATTTGCAAACAACCTCTTTCTACAGAATGACGCACTATCCAGTAATTGATTAATTATGATATCTGATAACACTTGGTTGATAGCTTGCATTTTTCAAGTGGGTGCAAGGTAATCGTTTAAAGAAAAAACTTTTACATGAAATTCATTTCAATTTCATTAAAAGTATGTTGTGTTAATGTCATTTAACTTCATTATAAAATTAATTAAAAACATTGATGAATTACTTTCGAGGAATACAATACAATGAACAAGGGTTATTTATATTAACCTCACGCGTGTTTTCAAATACAATAGGCAAAAAGTCTAACGCTCAACAATGTAAAGTGAAAATGTAAAACGAACTGTAGCCAACACAACAGCTGAGCTTTAAGAAGGTGACAATGGAAACATTCAAATAATTATTAGATCGTTATTTAAAATAGCAAATTACATGCATCACTTTCGTTACAAAAATTTCAATGCGGCTAATACAAGCAGGTGCATGAGAAATGTCCAATGATAATATGATTTTGCAATTAAATGTTTACGTAGACGCTAAGCTGTTTAGATACTTATGTGATACTTATACCTATTGAAATTAGTATTATGAGTCTACGAGTGTGGTTCAAACATAACGTGTATGATATGTATCGCGTGGCAAACATCGATGTGCATACATATAATTGGCGTCTACGCTAAATTATATTCATAAACGTGAAACGTACGTGCGTGAGTGCGTTGCGATGTGTTGTCCTTTCCGCTGTATTTGAATGTGACCGTCTGATAGTAAATACAAATGAATACTGGATGTAAATAAACAGTGTGAGTATGTAACGCGAGTTCAGCGCCCCGCGACGGCCGCGCGCCGACTGTTCCGCTCCCGCTGAAAAGAAAACAGCGGAGCGGGGGCGGGAACCGTCGCCAGATTATCAATTCTCCCGCGTAAAACTAGGGGGCTGGGACACATTCAATTAAACGTTTTAAATGCTTTCGTTTACTCGTGTTCTTCACTTAAACAGTTTATTTAATTTTGTTTTTTTTTTATTCTTCATAGTCTACGATGAAAATGGAAGATAGAGAAATGAAAACTTGAGTATGGTTTTAACTGTATTGGATGCACTTCGATCTTATAAATGTTAACTTTGATTGTATCTATATTGTAAATTAAATTTAATTAATTGTTCGTTTTAAAGGATTTTTTAAATTATTTCTAAATAATTATTAAAACTAATTAAGCGTTATGAGAAATTTAACGTATTATACCGAAAAATATTTTTGAAATTTAAAGGGTCGCTTTGTTATTTCACAATGGCCACGTTTGTATATTAAAAAAGACACTCTAGAGGTATTAGACGCGAAATCAATAATGCAGCGGTGTATTTGACGCCCATCGTTAGCGTAGTGTGGGCGTAGAAGCTAAATTGAGCTCAAGCTTAACTACCTACATACATGACTTCCCTATAAAATTGTGTACCAACAATTTTCCAATTTTCCACACTTATGTTACACATATAAGACATCATATTATTCATATGTCAAAATATTACCATCAGAAATATCTTGGAAACAGACGCATTTTATTATAACTAGACTATATGATATGATATATCTCGCTATCAAACTTCAAAAAGTTGTAAAAGATGTATAAGAGATGGACGATATAAATCATGTGGCTTTAAATATAAAATGAGTTATGCTAGCATCGGTTAAACATTTTTCACGATACGGGACGTGTAGCAGACTGGCGTGGGCGTTGTTATCGAGTTATAACAAGCTACAATAATAGGATTGTTTCATTGAGAATCAAAACTAAATGAGAATGACAGATAACAGATCGACTGTCACACTTTTATATAATGTGAACCAACGTACTGCTTCGAATATATGTACTGATATCGTTCGCTTGGGTACTTACTCGTATGTATGTCAGTTTTCTTTAGGAGACTAGTAAAGCCTAGTAAGAATTGCCTATGGACATCAGCAACCGACATCCAACAGGACTGTAGGAGTGGGACTATTAGTATTAATTAGTTTGGTTAGTATTAGGTGTTAATAAGAATATAAGGTTGTTGTTATCTTTGAATATTACCGAAAAATCTATACAATTTGATTGAACTTAATTTGTGATTCTGTTCACTCCCACTCGGTATACTTTATCACCAGGTTTAACAGAAGATGAGTTTCAAAAAATTACATAATATTTAAGTAATCAGTATTATTTTAAATTAATATATTTACACGTGCTTTAATGAGTTCTGTAAATGGGAAATATTTTGTCCTTCAGTGTTACCTATTTATTACAGGTGTGGTATATCAGGGGTTTATAAACAGATAATTGCATGGTAAAAATCAGGCGAATACCAAATTATTTGTTACAATACAATTCAATGTATTGAATAAAATGGAAAAAAAATATTGATTTATCATAATCTAAAAATTAAAAAACATATGTAGCACTTGATATTCAATTAAATCAATTTACATCAAGATAAAGACAATGCTGTTTTGATATTAATTGCAATTATAAAATAAGCTTGCAACTATCTAATATAATGATCGTAAAAGTTATGATCATAAATACTTTGCCACTAGCGACCAGTGTATGAAGAACGTTTTGACTTACATTTTTTCTTGGATTTTTTGATTAAATTGCTCTGCGTTTGCGCTGCTGTTTCTATCGCTGGTATAAACGCCTAGAAATTCATTTTAACGTTAAATTTGTAAAATAATTCATGTATGTCATAATGTACTACGGGTGATTACACAAAGCAGTTGTAAATGCAGTTCAAGTAGCGGCGGGGTCAGAGGGTGTAACAAAAGGTATGATATACTGATGTCTGGCCAGACATTGTCCTTCCTATCGACCAGTGTCCCGTGGTAAGTATGGCTGTGTGAAGTATGAGTTGGGCTTTAAAGACAAATAAATATATATATAGTAAATATAATAATATAGTATATATAAAAAATATATGGTTGAGAGATTTAGATAGAATGGATAACGAAAGACTGATAAAACAGATATACAATGCGAGTGTTGATGGACGTAGGGGCCGAGGGAGGCCGAGACTCACCTATCTCGAGCAAATAGGTCAGGTATTGGCTGATGGGGGAGTCAAGAGCCTCCGAAACGTGTTTGCATGAAGAGGCTGATGAATGTCGACGACGCACGTCAGGTTTGCAAGGACAGAGATGTTTGGCACTCCGTCCTCTCTGCCTACCCCGCTAGGGACCTGGCGTGACG
>DVPR01000838.1:0-12313 GCA_018239345.1 Oxynetra stangelandi | reverse complement strand
GTTTATTGTTTATATTTATTTTCTTACTGTTAATTTTACAATGCGGCTTCCTTACCAGCGGTGCTTATAAATTGAAATATGTATTAGTCGTTTTATAATAACAAAGCCATCAAATCGATTTCCACATCTTTGTATGAGTAAGATAGAACTATATAACAAATTCCACCAGTCTCACACTCGCATAACTCATGTTGGCAACTCATGTTGGTAGGCAGAGAGCACGGAGTGCCAAACATCTCTTTCCTTACAAACCTGACGTGCTTCGTGTACGTTCATCATTCTCTTCATGCATACACGCTGGTTTCAGAGGCTCTTGACTCCCCTATCAGCTAGTGCCCGACCTATTTGGTCGAAATAGGAGAGCCTTGGCCTCCCTCGACACTTACATCCATCAACACTCGCGTTGTATATCCTCTTTGTCATTCTTTCATCATCCATTCTCCCTAGATGCCCGGACCATCGAAACATTCCCTGTCTCATCTTTACACTGTATTATCACACACGCCGTATCACTATTTTGTTGGTTTCTTGCGCAAATAGTTCACTAAATATCTAACAACCCCTGAAGTACTATTAAGTTATATGGGTGCTTGATACTTCGTGTCCCTCCCAAAATATCGAGGTCCCTTCATAATTTATCGAAGCCACTCCATCATTTACGAAAGCCCCGCCCCAAAGCTGATAGCATTATTTATTTAGATCGCTGTAAGTGCCACTCAAAACAGTGTCTTAATTAACCAGAAACTGAGTGAGTGGAGCTGCAGTGATTAGGGCGAGAACATACTGCTGTATTTTTTATACAAGCGGAAGCGTTTTGGTTTTTAACAAATATATGTATCAAATTATTAAACTAATGTAAATTAAATTAACCATCGGTCTGTGCACATCTCTATTCAATCTCAAGTGACTTATGTTTTGTCAAAGGAATATGTGTATTTTTACCAATTTGTGATAGTATTTATATGTAATATCATCCCGAGACATTTCCATGCTCAGTAATTTCAAACTAAGCAGACATATTTATATAGTGACCAGAAAGCTGATAAACATATAACTGGCTAAACGATTTTAAATTAATAATTTGAATCCAAGATAAAGAACAAATACTCATGCACCTATCACAAATATACATATAGGTCGTCGGTGGGAATGAAACGCACAACAAGAATGTGTATTTGGTATTCTTGCCTCCACTATTTTAAGCGTATGTATATTTATCTAGTTTTTTTGTTATCTTGTATATGTAAATAATATGTCAAACTTATTAATTTTATGGTATTTAGATAAACCTTCTAACATTAAATCTAATTAATCTGTTAAAAATGAGATATAAAGATAACTTACGAGTAAATAGATTGATTCGTTACTTTACTGTGGCTTCGATTATTGAGGAACAATTGCTTATGAAAGGTATATGCATTCATATAAAAATATTACACATTTTTTAAGTCAGTACTGACAATAACCATCCGTTTTTCTGGTTAAACACACAACTTTATTGAATCATCTTTGTTTGGCAAAGAAACCATTTACTGAAAAGGGATAAAAAAGTATGTATAAAAATTCTTACATTATTTAGTTACTTGTTTATATCAAATTCTTCTCTTTAATAAGGACATGTAGATAAAAACTGTTTCATGACGTAGGCGGTAGTTAAATTGGAAAATACCACATTGTACCGTATATATTCACAAACTTCATAGTCGTCGTCCACTAGTTAGCTCATAAAATCTCTACATCTATAGTAAGATTGTAACCGCTCCCGCGTCCGCCCGTCTCGCCACGCACCCTAACCCGCCTAGGTTTGCATTTTGCCTGCTGCTCATAAATTCATAATTAAATAGCAAACTCCAGCTTTGGCTCGTTACTGGGGATTTTATTTAATTTTTCGTCTCCCTCTGTGAGCTCTGCGGACTCAGTGTAAGACCAGACGAGCTGTGTTTGGCCATCGATACTAACTGTTATATTGCAGTCAGTGGTATTTTAACCTATTCATTTAACTGCAATTTAAGTCCTATAAGCGATAGGATAAAAAAATAAAAGTGAGGCTGAGGTATGAATAAATAATATAATTTAGATGTATGTTTATTATGTATTTATACAATGAAGACACATATTTTCGGACGGAAATTATTACAATAATGTAAAATAGGTAATGTTTAGAATAATATTTGTATTCGTGTGGTAATATGAACACATGAATGAACGGAATTTCAAGTAATATACGTCCATCGACAAATAATTTATACAATTACCTATTGCCGGGATACAACGCCTGTTTAATTACCATTCTATGCGAGCGATATCTGACCGGGACAGGGCTTACTACTAGAAATAAACTATTTAATAAGTTTCAATTAAAATGTAAACTATCTTTTTTACATTGAAAGTGATAACAAAAATTTGCTTTGTATAAATTTAATACTGTAATTTTTCAGATGCATTGTAGCAATTTGAAACTATGGACCCCTCCTTGTTAATCGTTAAACCCTATTGGAGGCTTTAGAAGCGGTGTAAACTACTTGGAACTAAGGTTGGCCTGTAACTCGTATATCCATTAATTCGCAGTGAACCAACAACGCGCTTCAAGCATATCTCTCGATGTAGAACAACAAGCTAAAGAGACATATAATGTATGTGTATTGTGTACATAATTTCAATTTACGCTTTGGTCAGTTCAAATAAAGCGCTATATGTAGGTAGCTAACGTTATTAATTAAAATTAATTAATACGGATTTTGATTAAATTCATGGGATTAGATCATAGCGCCCGCGGACGCTGAAGCGATTTTAAAGCTGCGGTGCTATATTTATACCATAATAAAATCGTACTGTTGTAAAGGAAGTAATAGCTTTGTTTGGGGTACAAAGTGACTCATAGTTATACCGTTTTTGTATAAAATTATTATACACACGCACTGAATTATTTATGTATTATTTAAGTAATCAAGTGCACTTACGATGAAGAGGCAAACCGTCATAAAGCAGATAGTCTAAGACGTATTTATTTGACCAACAAGAAGTTCGTCAGAGCGATAGGCTATGAACTTAAATCCTCTCATTCTCAGCCAGGACCCGAGACCCGTGCCTATAATGAAACGGTAGTACAAGAGATGATGACGAAGATAAATATTTATTAAAATTTGTATCGGCAACAAGATGAAGTTAACGTCGGCGAAAATCAAATTATCCCAAGGGCTGTCTTAGCATTTCCCGAACCTTGTTCCAAGATTAAGGCTTCGGCTTTGTAACTATATCCGTATTAATTAATATACTTTGCTTCTGCCAAGCTTAACTGAAACTTAATTTACTTAGCCGCTAAGAGACTGCGAGGTTTCCCAGATAGATTTTAGTAGAAGTTTTAGGCGTTACATTTGTTCGGGAATTGTTCAGTTCTCTCTCATTTATTAAATTGTTATTTTATAGAAAGAAAAAGTGCTACTCGTTGTTTGACACTAATATGATAATATGATAATGCTATTAATAAGGATCCCTAAAATATCGTAAATTATAGACATTTAGTGACAGAAATATCTGCGACTAATAAATGATGAGGATAACTGTCTCGATAACTGCCGACAAGGTTTAACGATTGTTATGTAGCAAATGGGAATAAATATACAGCCCCAGCTACGGAAATGGCACGGGTAGGTTATCCGGCGATCACCTATCCAAGTGCTGACCACTGTCGGTCCTGGTTACTTCAAAGATCGTTTATATATACAAACTATATAAAAGTAAACAAAAGTAAGCAATATTTATTCGTGAACACTCTCAGCTTTATTATTAATATTTTAAATGCAGATTCGTTAAGGTGTTCAATAATAATTTATGCATAAACAGGACGAGTAACCACAGAGTAAAGATATGCGTTGTACTCGTGACCGCAAGATGACAGTGCGAAAGAAAAAAGTATTCGCGCACATACATCCTGTGTGTCTCGTGGTGTCAGACTGAACCGGTAGTTTGTTTACATGTTTTTGTGGTTGAAATAACGCTTGTATAGTTAGTTATCGAGGCTTTAATTTCTCTATATATTTTTAACTGTACTTCTCTGTCTAATGAGGGCACACGTATATTTGGATTTTGTTTTTATTCGCGTATACCGTTTCGCCTTTGACTGGTCTGTGAATGTAATGGTTAATGAGTCTGATTGTTGAGCCAGACATTGCCGGTTCGATTCCCGCCGAGGACAAATATTCGCGGAATGAACACGAGTGTTTGTTCGGAGTTTAAGTTTGAAATTCTCTAAATTAGTATTCAGAAAGGTATTTATCAGCTATGTCGTTAGCCTAGTACATAAAAGCTCTGTCTTGTTATAAAACAAAATAAAATCTACTCCAATTATACCCAGCTGCTACCTGCGGTGCATCCGTAAAGGTGTGAGGGACTCGAGCCATTACAGTATCCGATATCTTAACGACAAATAATGTGTCAGATGATTAGATTTCGATGCGATCGATTCAAAACATCGTATGATATGGAAGATCAAACAAATAAAATATATGCTGACCATTGGCAAAAACATAAATATAAGAAGCGCATTGGATAATTCAAACATAACAAAAATTAACGGCGAAACCGGCGTGTATGCATGAAGAGACTGATTAATGTAGACGATGCACGTCAGGCTTGTAAGGACAGAGATGTTTGGCACTCCGTGCTCTCTGCCTACCCCGCTAGGGAGCCGGCGTGATGGTTATTTATTTATATTAAAAATTACTTGCAAAATATTGTATGGTAAATTATTTTCTTTCTGTTGTAGTAGTATCGACGTAGTATAAGCAACTGAACGTTTCCCCTTTTTTAATTTGAATTCGTGACCCATTAGCGAAAAGCTGCTAATAACTAAACCAACGGTGAACAATTACCACTATTAATACTCGGTCGTAGAACCGGGAGCCGAACCCGCTACCTCGGGGAGCGAACAATTTAGCGACATCCTGCATAATCTCTCGGACAGCACCCGTAAACAACATACTCATATATAGTGTGTAGGCATTCTAATTTCAGAATTCAGTAAAGAAATGTAATCACAATTAGAAATAAAAAGTATTGACAGTTTGCTGTGATAACTAATTTTTATTAACTTTAGTGTTCACTACACTACTGTTAGTGGAAGTTACACTAGCGGAGGAAATTAAAACCCCGAATTATTTAAAACTGTTGTCATTTTGACGCTCTTAAAATTGAAATCTAAAATCCGATATATCTATTAAGAATTCTAGTGTCTATGTTCATACAAAACGTCGCTTTAAACTACACGCTGTAATTATATTGTCCATGTTGCAAGCAACGTGATAATCGTCCATATCTAAGCTTACGAATAATAAAATTACGACTAATAAATACATATAAGAATATTTGTTTATTTCTCGATTCCTCATCATTATGGATCTCGAGAAATACCTATTGCAAAATGAATCTAGTTACAAATAATAAAGAAAACTCGACAAACATCATCAATTATTTGCAGACTAGACTGAGTTAGGTAATAAATCTGTGGCGGTCATATCAGTTAATACAATGAGTGTGTTAATCAATATTATATGAGTAGTTCAGGGTAGCAGTTAAAGGAACCAGCACTGGCACACTCGTGTAGCGGACTCACGCTCCTCTGTGCACTTTACTTAATGATGGATCATGTACATATCGATACATCTAGCAAGTTATACTAATTATTTAACACCGAGCTAGTTGGTCATATTTTGACTGCAACCATGTAATATGGGAATAAATAAAATGATAAGTAAGTTAAAATGATTACTTAGCATAATTTTTTCTTCAAAATGAACATCGGCATTATTGGTGGATGCTTTGCTTATTTTATAAATGCAAATAATAATAACAATAAAATGAATCTTAAAATTTAACCAGACGTGAGCGTAAACTGAAGACATTCAATAATGTACATCGTAATTTTCTTAACAGATTTTACAACTTTCCATTTTAGATGTTATTACATAGTTAAAATTCTTAGTACGAAAACGAATCCAATATTCAACACGTTAGCCGTAGACTTAAATAAGATCTGGCATTTCCAAGATAATTTATCGACAGTAAAAATATCGTTAAAAATCCTTCCGATCCTCGTCTCGAGCCCGTGAGATCACGCATCGCAGGACGGAGTATAATAATGATTATGTAAATACATGCGCCGGCGCAGGGCGCGTTAGCTTTTGCATTTTGACGCGGCAGTGCGACGGCGGCCGGCATCCAGGCGCCCGCGCGCACGCCGCCATTTTGAATCACCACAATTTGACGGATACATATTTTTTTATCTGTGTTTATTGACGTAACCAGTGTTTTCCTTTTTTTTCGTTTAAAATGTCAATTTATTTTAATAATCGTGAGTAGTGTTTCGTAAATGAAGTGCAGTTTATCGATGTTTAAAAACGTTCTCGCGCGGGCTGGTGGTGTTTTATTTGCATTCCGATAGGGTTTGCGGTTTTTTGTTCCTGTTGATTATGTCTGAATGATAGGGTTTGAAACCTGTATATATAACCTGTAATCGTATGATACTAATTGTATACCGTGTGAACATTCGCATATAATTGAATGTCTCATTTAGATTTCGGGATCGGATTATAATTTCAAAATATACGTAGTTAATGCAGAAAGGATGACGACACTGTTTTTAAAAATAAAATACTTCAAAAATTACAAACGGCAAGAACCAGACATTTTGTAGTATAACTAATGAGATTTGATTTCAATGAATATTTTAATTGCATTGAAATTAAATGTTCTCAATAAATTAGAAAACAGTTTGATATATAAAAAAAAAACACATTTCTATAACAAAAACAAACAAAACCATCACGCCAGGCCCCTTACGGGGTACGTAAATAGGAGTGCCGAATATCTCAGTCTTTACAAATCATATTTCTGTTCTTTATAAATCAAAATAATATACTTTTATTCTCGTAATGCAACAGAGACAAATATATCAAAATAAAACATCGAACTTTTTTATACAAAAGCGCGCTGAAGCACTAACAGCTGACCAACATAATATCCACTTGTCTTTTGTTGTTATGTTCCCGAGTTCGATTTCGGGTCAAGTCAAATATTTGCTTTCGCGCACAAGTGTTTGTATAAGATCCGAGTGTGTTTGTATGTGTGTAGATATTGGTAAATTATGAAGAGTTCTTTGTTCTTGTCCTTGTATGTACATAAACACATACGTAAAGTATATATATACATACAGGCATATAACATTTGGACTCCGTCTAATGCTTGACTGTGGAAGTACACTAAGAGTGTCTGCGTATTTATACCGCTAGGTTCCGGTTTGAGGTAGGCAGACACGCTTTAACCGGAGATATTGGAACCACATACGGGAATAGGAAAAGTGGCCAAATTATTTTAGTGATACTTTTAATTTTATCGAAGGTTGATCGTATAGCTCTAGATGCAGGTGGTAGTGATGAGTTACCACCAGCTGGCCGGCACGACCACTCACCGCGTCTATAACACACAACAGATGTATTGTTTGTTGTCTGTCTACGTTACTCATAATATTTAATCGCGACCCACCGTCACACGACACGCTCCACAGCGCTAACTAGTCGTATGTGAAGATAAGCGTAGAACTCCGATTACAATGAGATTATAATTATCCTAACTAAGGATTATTTTATTTATCGATTTTTTGTCTTTCACATTAGTTACACATGCCTGCGGAGTGTAATGAGCGTTGCCGATTGAGTAACAGGTTTATTTATTAAGTATAGGAATTTTAAATAATCACTAATGAATGAACGAATGGGTTTACGACTGTATGAACGAATAATTGAATAATGTAATGAATGAACAATTTTATGATGAATTAAATCAGTCGTTGCATTCATTAATTATAAACAACTGAATGGATTAATACTCTAATTGCCACAACGTTGCCTAAATACTACAAATACGAATTAATTACTAAATGAATCATTCATTTCACATAAATGCCTTGGAGTTTAGTGCAATTAGTGCAGTTCAGTGCAGTTTATTAAGTGCAGTTATTTTAGTACAGTTAATGGGTAAAAAAAGAATAAAAAAACAACGAGAATTAAGGGGGGACGGGGGGACGGACATAAAAGATCACTGTCCCTTAAATACTTCATTCAGCGGCGCCAAGCGGAGTCTAGTATGACAACAACGTGTATTTCTACTCCTTATACGATTTCACTGCTACCACCCACATGTTCCATGCACTCAGTGCACGCATATAAGTGTGCACATATAAAAGCGGATAGCAGATTATGTCCGTCCGTCCGATCCGATTTCCAACTCGCTTATCAAGTGACGTGAGTGCCGGTGTAAGATTACATATCGTATGCGATCTCGCCGAGTGCGCGGCTTTTGTAAACGGTCGACAACACGATTCGTTCTTAGGATATGTGAATCTTGGAAGGATTTTAGTAATTGTCACAAATTATTTAATGTCCCCAAATTAGAGTATGCGGAAGTAATCTCACCATCATCATCAACTTCAGCAATTATCAGCACTTATTCCAGTGCTAGATATGAATTTCCTGGCTGAATTAATACAAAAAAATAAGATCCATAAACTTCCATCCTGAATAAATGCGGATTGGTAGAGTTTGCCACGTCTTACACAATATTATGGAGAAAACTCGTTATAGATGTTCTCCTCACGATATTTGACTGCACTCATATAACGAGTGGTAATTAATTATTAAAAAAAACACCATTTTATTATACATTCAGGGTGTGTAAACTACAGACCACCAGAATGGGAGTCTGAATCCACTGGAATATTGTGGTTTTAGTGTATTTGCTTAGTTCTAGAAATATTGCATGCTTTTCTGTATGAATCGATATGATTTGTTAGAGAAAATAATTTTAAAATAGAAAAAGTTACACTAAATATCGTACCACAGCTTATACTCATAACAATATCGTGTAAAATTTTGTGAGTCCTGACGAATTCATAAGTAGAGTTCACTAAGAAATGGCGCCAAAAAAACTATGTTGACAAAGAGCCGCTGTTTACCACACATCAACACGTGTGGAGCTCTATCAGCTACATGCGCACCGGAAGTGCACGTGAGTCAGTGCGTGCTTCACGGTCCTATTGTGTGTAAGGTAAAGAACCCAGAAACACGGGTGCCGAACGAAAGTGACATTATTTGCAGCGTGTAGACAGTACTATGAGGGTCCTTTACAATTATTCCTGAAACGGTGTGATTTGGTATCTTTAAGATACACGTAAAAAGATCTAGCCTATAAATGTCTAAAATATGGTTGATCTACCTATGAAACAAAAAATTATATACTTTTAAAATGACAATAAGTGGCTGTAGTTAAAATCATTAATATACGAGTACATATTCTTAAACACCCCTTTGAATGCATCAAAATACACTTTGTTGATCTCGCAATTAAAATTTCAATTATTTAAAAGTTTTTAACCAAAATTTCGGCACTTCTCGAAGAAATTACGCAAAACAGCTGTCAAATGTACAGTACAGATTAAAAAACGCGAATCGATTGTCACTTTGCCCGCGCTGTCGCAGTGCTACCAGCACCCGCATACCAATTGCCGGCCATCTTTATTCAGATCAGGCGCCTCTCAAATGTCTGCCGATTTATTTTCACTCCTATTTCAAGTGAATTTCACTTTCTGCTCGGTTTACTTGAAATTCCCGAAGCCGTCGGAAGAAATCGAAAATGTCTCGCGTAATGAATCAAATGTCTTCGGAAAAATTCTATTTGCATCTTTTATTTTGGCGCTCGTTCAACCTCGGGATTATATTTCTGATACTTGAAACCGGTAGCTACTGATAAAAGGTTAAATGCGAGTCAACTCGTTATAAATTCGATGTAAACATTTATAATTACATGTCTCATAGGTCCTGTTTTGATTCCTGACGAATTAAGTTAGGACGTAGAAAACACTTTATTTTTCTTTAAAAATGGCCATAATTATCTTTCGGACATTAAATTAAAGCTCGCGCTCGAAGCTTTTATTCGGCTTACGTAATTTTACCGTTTTTTTAGCCACGGCTATTTAAACGAAAGCATCAATTAAACTGTTAAAATCGCATCAATCATACTTAAGAACGGCTCGAGAATTGTAGCCAGTGTAAAAATAAAAAATAAAATCTGGCCATTGTAGTCGTAATTAAGTTTATGGTATTATTTTGAGATCACTGACCTTCTTAAAATATTTCCTTGTCTACATTTTGTTACAAAAAATATGACATGCAAGTCAGCGAAATCAAAAGGATAAATAGCTTATTTGTAGAAATAGTATTGAAGGATATTTTATGCTATCATATTGTGAAGAAAAAGAAATACAAATATCAAAATATATTGCCATTCGTATGTTCACATAACCTCTGCTAAATTCACATCTTTAAGATTTTTTCATTTATTCTCTTATGGAGTTTATTAATAACCAGTTTTTTTGTATCAGGCTGTTGCCGACGTAAGACACGCGATGCTCGTCGTCGTTCGAATTATCACAACGGGATATGCACACGAACTTTAACTGGCATATATTGTATGTGACATATGTTAAAATTTACAGAAAGAAAGATTTTAACACTAACGATTTCTTTAAACATTGCTTTAAAAGAGCGTTGTTAAATGAACGTTGAGCCTGCTCAGGTAGGCCATGTAGGCCATAGTAGGCCTGTTTTTCTTAAGATATTAAATATTAAAATGGTATACATATAACACAAGCAGCCCGTGAAATCCGAAATTATATTTAAACATTAATAGCAAAGAACTATCTCTTAATTGAAGATAAAATCATAATTGTGAACATTTTATTTATTTATTTATTTATTCAGTTCTAAATTATGGACATTTAATTTAATTTAAAAAATATTTTAATTATTTAATAAGTTAATTGAACAATTATGGCAATATAATAAACGTAGATAAAACCATATATAAGTATCCTTTGAGCGAATACATTCATAAGACGTATGGCACTAGGAAATGGAAACGTCTTAACGTATTTCTATTAATGAACCGCATCCGATCTCGCGCTATTAGGCTTTAGCTTTGGTAGGATTTGCGTTTTGCATCTTGCGTTCGTGGCTGGGTTTGTGTAATTGTTTATGCTCACTTATCTATCGATGACGACAGTGTTGACACTAACGCTTAAACGATTTAGTATTATGTATTTCTTGTAATGCCTATTTTAATTTTACGGTAACATCTTTTGAAAATAAATTTAATTAGCTACCCAAAATAACATAAATGGTTAGTGAACTTGCTAATGGGGCCGGGGATTGTGGATATCATCCAGGGCAAAAAATTGTGTAATGAGCTGTTTATTCCGTCTCGATATAAAGTCAAAATATAAGAGTATGTATGTATAACTTTATGTGTAGTTTAGGATAGCAACCATAGCAACGGTTCTGCCTAATTTGGGATCCGATGACCGTGGGTATGTTGTTCGCGGCCTATTATTATTATTTAGTACTGTTGAATATTAAAATGTTTGAAACAGTAAATGTCCTCCATATCCTATATCGAGCTTGTTCATAGCCATTGAAATATTTTCCACAATTAACGAGGCGTGTTTGATAAAAGAGGCGAGTTGCAAGTCTCGCCGCTCGGAAGTGCACCTTATTTAGAACTCGCGCCGAACCCCGGAACTGCAACGCAATAAATAATTCCGAAACGCACTTGCAATTTGGACACGTTTCATTTCACTGCACCGACGAGATGTGATCGCGCGATATTGTTCTCTAACAGAATGGGATAAAGTCGGTTATCATATATAGTTGGTTGGTACAATAAGGTAGATGCACATTGCCGTTGAAAGCGTTTTCTTTTTTCTTTACGAGTATATGTGTAATATTGGCCAAATTGTAAAAGTATCATTTTGTGTTATTTCAATGTTATTACATTAATTTTAGTAAGATTTCGTCGGTTATTAAGAGATTGAAAGAGATTTTTTAAAATTTCATTTTGTAATAATGCCGGATTACATTTTCAATTTGTGTAATTCATTTCAATGACAACATTATTTTCATAAACACTAAAATAATGCTTGGTTCAAACATAAAATTAAAATTTAATACCAATAAAATCTATTAGGACGAATTACGGCATACGGAATGACCTAGAACATACATAGACGTATTAAAATAATAAAACCAAAAATATATCTAGGTAAATGGATAATTTTACGGCTAGACACACATCAAATATCCGTCCTCGATTAGAGTTGATCCCACAGACCCCGACAAAGCAGACGTCACTAATCACTGGACAAGCAGGTTTAGTCAAAATCTTGAAATAAAATAACATTATCGCTTGGCAACAGCTCTTTCCAAAA
>DVPR01000837.1:0-12315 GCA_018239345.1 Oxynetra stangelandi | reverse complement strand
CGCTCCTCTCCCCTCCCCCGTTCCAACGCTATGGCGATTTCAAATTCGCAAAACTCCGAGGCCCACCCGTTATTTTCTTCCCAGACACAAGACACAATGCATAATATGTGTACATATATTGCTATTTATATTACATGGTAGATTGAAAATACGAGCTTTGTACCAATACATTTTTATTACTATTCAATATTTGTTCAGTTACGTGGCATACTCGTACAACAGCTCGTGCGAATCCGTTTGACTTAACTCAAAAAAGACCACAGCAGCGCTGCAGTGAAAATCGAAAAGGTAAATGGAAAAAAATTTAAACATGCAGTTTGTATGGAACATTTTGCTCTAAGGAAACTTCAAACGTACTATTTTTGCAATTGGTCGGAGATTTTAATCTTCCTGCAACCATAACAGCTTACTACTCGTTCCTAATCCATGAGTTCGCCGACATTTTAAATTGTGTGAGTCAATACAATTTTTTTATATACAGTGCAGAAGCCACCTAAAGGAAGCCACCTAAAACAAAATGGAGAATGTAAAATGGTAACGTAATATAAGAAGCGGCCATTTGCAAAATTAAACTCTCATTTCAGATGGTATTCAGTGCGAACTATATTGCTGTGTCTACAAATAATATCGTTAACGCCACAGCAATACTGGTAGTTCGATTGCTCAGTGACGGAAATAATTGCCGTATTTGATTGCCAGTCGTTCCTGGAACAGATCAATGAATTTCTGAGAATAAATTCCTGATCTAAATATACACATTTCTATTAAATATAATGAATATTCTATTTCGCAAATTTCGTTGATGATCTTACATTGCTAACGGTGAGAAAAATATATAAATGTGGAAAAGGAAAAATTATAACATGCGTTTGCGGAGGACAGTTGGCGCTTCATCACAATATATCATCGTTACTTCTGCTTTATTTCTTTTAAATTAATCAATTAATCGGCGTTATAATTTGTACCAGCAGTGAGTTAATAAAATGATTTACATTAAACAAGAACAGATTCAAAGGTGATACTGTGCCAGAGACCGTATACATGTTCTACCTAATTTTGTCAAATCTGAAATTAATGAATCATTGAGTCAAAAGAAAGAGCAATATCCTAAACACTATGTGGTGCATAAAACGCAATATGCGGTAACTTATTTAGTTGCGTCGAATCACAAAAAGGCACTTAGTTACAGGCCGCTGAAACAGTGACCGTGAATCATTAAAATCTTTCTGTCAACTAACTCAGTTACAGCGAACCCTTTTGTACGGTCAAAACAATATTTTTATAAACCCGCATAGAAGCATTAATCATGAATAAAAAGTAGATACATATTTGCACAAGAAACGGGTTTAACCCAAAAGTTTTTTGCGGTATATTTTTGCGGAAAAATATCTACTTTTTATAAATATTTACATTGTCCTTTTCCACGCTTTGTTGCCGCTGACAAAAAAAACCATTGGTATTGTATACATACTGCGCGTATTTTGCATACAAATTTTAATATACATTTTGTTATATTAATTAGACCATCTCACTATATAATAATAATAATAATCTTTATTTAATTAATCAAAAAAATTACATTATCTTTTACTAGTGGCTAGTGTCCTCTGTTAAGCTCCAAGTGTGGTATATATATAGTAGGAAACGTTATGTAAATAAATTTTAAATTATAGGAGAGTACTTTGTCAAGGATATAAAAAATAATACTTTTTATTTCATATTTGTATATTTTTAACTTCAGTTATGTCATACAATGATATCTAATGCTAACATTAATTTAATATCACAGTTTCCAAACATTAACCAATAATTGGCTACCATTCAATATTTATATTACATTTCTAGGTAAAATTAGTTTACCCATATGCTTATATTTAACGTTTGGTCACATTACATAAAATATATGAAAAAGGAAATAAAACCTTTACACGTTTGGAGAAATTTTCGCATGGAGTCCATATAGATTGCAGAATCAGGAATGTTTGAGCAACTTGAGTTCACATATGTTGGGATAAAGACCGCTTGGGGTACCTTACATTACATTGAAAAGTTGGATTACGTGATACATGCAAAAGATGGAAAATGGGATATAATCGTACTCGATGTTATTAGAAAAACTGACATACAATAATAAAAGGGTAATTCGATTTTTTGCCACAAGTTTTATAATTTATTGACTCTTGTGCACTCGGCTCAAAACATTGCTGATTCTCTACTGCTTCACGGCCATTAAAAAGTGTTTTTTCTATCTAGCTATTAAATTTACTCATATAACATTATTTCAACGTGAAGTTGGATTAAACAAGCACATAAGTGTTTGTAGACGTTTGTAAAAGTAAAAGGAATTTTTAGAAATATCAATAATTAAGACAATTATGATTTGAAAGAGTATATATAATGTATGAATAATGTTATATAAAATTGGTTTGATTATTTAAAAAGATGTATAATCTTGACAAAATGGGCCAATGTACACACTGCACTATGTAATTTACAATGAATGATAAATTAAATATACAAAATGAATATTTCCGTTAAACGAATTGACCACGTGGAAGGAGTTGGAAAAAAGCAGCACATCAAAAAAAATATATATGTTCACGCACTCGTACCTATGAGAAAATCCTTTAAAAAAATAAACCTGTGTGCCCATTGGGACTTTTTTTGTACCTAATCGATCGCGTTAACATAAATTACTATTTGGATTTACTTGAAACAGCGCCGTCTGGTGACAATAATATGAAAGTTCGCCAATCACGTGCGCTAGCGCACTCGCGATCAATGTCAGTTGCTTGATACGGAATGCTTGAAAAACTCTCACTCGGCTGTCTATTCAATTTGATCTTTTCATAACAGCCATCTAAATTACGTAATATTTATTTTATTGACAACCAGAGATAGATAGGTATATATTTTGCACTGAAAATGAGTTTGAACTGTCAGAATTATTATATGTATACGCGTAGGCATATGAAGACGAAATAACACTATCGAAAATTTGATAGACAAACCGTACCTCCGTCTAGGGTCAACAATTGTTTTACTCAAATAATGTTGACAAACGTTATATACAGATTTGGGATATTTATTTAGTAATATATTAACACCTATTTTAATGGTATCCTTGTGTGCATTTGATTAGTTTAAAACATTGAATTCAATCAAAATCCAAAAACATCAACCTACCGCTGAAGCTCGCCTAGAAAAAACACAATACAAAACTATCCAGTTCGCTTTGTTCAATTCAGAGTACAAACACAATTCTCACGTTCATTGTTTCAGTTTGATTTACAAAATCTACATTAAAATTTTTCACTAGCTAATCTTCAGTTCACATTGTGGGGATTGCAGTCAGTCCTCTGCTACCTGTTGAAAAAAAAGGAAATAATCATAATTTCACACACGCCAGTAATTCAATAAGGAAATGAAAGAACTATTTTTGTGTTATATATACATATATGTAATTTATATCTATTAGACAAGTTTCCTTAACCGTTATTCGAATTGTTTAGTGTTAGGAGGATCTTTTATTAATTAAAATATTTACAAAAGTATTATGTTATCGATTTTTCTTACGTTGCGGTATGTTACGTTCATATGAAAAGTAATTTTATTTGTCATGTATTATTATGTAACGTTAAATATTTCATACCCAATGATTAATTTTTAAGGTATAGTTCTACTTAGTATAAAGGTAAGATTCTTAAGGTAAGGTAAAATTAAGGCATTTGCACAAATTGTGCATATAAGTTGTGTTAATTGCTCGTGTTGAAAATTGGAATGTTGAAATGTTGAAATTATGTTAGTGTAGAAACCTGCCAGTCAGTATCCATTACTGACACTATGATTATAGAAAAAAAATAGGAGGATAATAATAGATTAGTAAGCTTTGATATTAAATAAATAAATAAAAATATAAATAAATAAATAAGATTTCAGAAAAATATGACGCAGCCTTATTAAATTAAATCAGGAATAATAAAGTATGGAAAGTTCATTTGATTACTTATAAACCTTTGACGACATAAAAGTCACAATTGAATCTATCCAGCCAGAGTCTCAAGGCGACCATGTCGATCGACTTGAATTCAATTCCGCAAAGTAATTTCCCTATTTGTCATAGCATTTTCCACATCTCATTTATCTCTTTGAGTAGCTTAATTTTAATCGCTTTAGAGACATCCGTCATACTTGCGTTCATATAAAAGGGAGAATCCAGCGACATCTTATTTCTTGATCCAGCGGCATCTTGGAACCGCACGACAATGCGGCAATGGCAGACAGCCAGACAAATAATATATGTAAATGAGAAGTGCCATTATTTTCCACTACGTCGCTCCAAATGCGTTTATCCTGTTACAGGGATTTTTCGTTGCGATACGTTGCCTCGCGACCATGAAACAAAATATTTACACAGTGTTCTCGGAATGTGCGTGTTCCGGGTAAGACACGCCGGAAGCCACTAGAATCTCGAGCGGTATTTTGTAGTGCTGTACGGTATTCTGTAATATTCACGTAATCTATTCATAAGTACCACCTTTTAACGGCGCTAAATTCTGTTGTTCTAGTGAGGTCAAAATAAAAATTGACGGCACAATTGAGGCATTGGACCAGCGGATAAGTAGTGCCTTGACAATGTTATTTAAAATGGAAAATAAGTAAGTCACTTCTAAAATGTCATCGTACAGCATATTATAAATATTCCCTGGTGATAAATTTACGGAGTTCATTTGTTTATGAAGCTTATTAATGAAGATATCCAAACGGTGTATAGAAGAATTAGAAGTTTAATTAGCAAGCTTACAATTACAACCATAACCAACTTAGAAATTTTATACGACTTGATTAACTGTGATAACATATTTGAATCTCATGTAATTTCTTCGCATTTTTAGCAAAGGACTGAAATATGTTTCATCAGGCTCACTTCAGTGAAAAATAGATATTAAAACATTTTTATGTATGAATATGGAAGATGCGCTGTAGTCATTTTTGGAGCTCATCTGTTTTATTGTCACAGAGCACAAATATAACATAAGTGTATAAGTGTATATAAATATTTAAAACAATACTCTAATTCACGAGTAATATATGTACATATTTCTATCTGAAGACGCGAACCCCTTTGATCCATTAATAATACCGTTCTCATATTGCGGAAGACGAAACCAGTTAGAATGCCCAACAATTAGAAACGTCTGTCAATGGCCAAATGTAACAAACAAAACCTTAAGGGGCATAGGTCAATTGATAGCGACGGGGCGACGAATCAATTACCCTTTGAGATTGACACTCGAACAATTATAAAACGTTGTTCACGACAACAATGACATTTGTGGTGTGCGTTTCAAATTTTTCCGCTTCGTGACACCTTATTTCGGTATTTGTCAATGTTACGCTCGAAACGCTCCAGCAAACCTTTATAATCATAACAGGTATACTACATAATAGATTCTCATTAAATAACTTTGAATTGTAAATGAATAAGAATAAAGCTAAAGTCTTTGAAGACCATGCACACACTCTCTTTATGTTATATGTGTGAATTTAATTTCTAATATAGAGTGAATTCCATGATATTAATTAGTATAAGATGCCAATATTGTCCTTATCTCTAACAACTAAGATGGAATGTGTCCAGTCGCATTGAGTATGTACAAATGTATATCTCACTAACTACTGAGCAGCTAAGGAAAGAATGGACTAATTTGAATAAATAACATTGATGTAACAAAATAGTGGGGACATCTTTTTCAATTCAACCCAAGAAGTTCAGTCAAGTCAACAGTGTTACGTTACTCGACATAATTTCGGGCAACAGTACAATTTATTCTTACTTTGAAATGAGTATATGGAAAAACATTCGCGTGTACCCAAATAGCGGTACGTTCATGTAAAAACGATAAGTCATATTTCATGAACTTTTGTGGAATATCATCTGTTTTCCGAACATCAGGTGCGCAAAGCGCGCGGTCTGCACTATTCATGGACCGAATTCAAATATCGGGTAGCGATAGCAGCACGTGTGTATAATAAAACTACTTGATATACATACACGCAGCAACCGTATCCGTTATTCATATGCAACGTTATGTATAATCGTACATATCGTATATATGTATGTATCAGTTAAATGTAATTAATTTGGATCTGATACATTTTTAAACACATTTTCATGTTATTAGCATGATGTAAAAATTACCGAGTTTTAGTTGAAGTTAAATCGCAAATTTCGGTCTGCGTGTCCTAAGGGTCATTGACTTACAGTTGGAAAGTTGAAACTGTCTACTGATGATCAAGGCAGAAATTTAGAAAACGCTCTACACAGAACACTTTGATATCACAATAGCTGCATTCCTAACATATTACTTATTTCAGCGTCAATTTATAAACATTACAGACTAACGCGTTTACAAAGACAGAACATATCCTTAGGCGCTGTGCAAAATATAATACAAAAAAGTGAGTCCAAGATCAAATCCCAAATCAGAACACCATTAAGCAGGGTCACTGAGCAAATCAGTGGTGACTACCATCCCGTGGACAATGACCAATATGTGGCATAATAATAATAATAAAGCTTTTACCTCGGGTATATAGCATGCAGATCGGGATGCACAGGAACGTGCGTGGCATGGTGCGCTTGCGGTGACATGGCGGCCGCGTTGATGGCTCTGATTCGCGCGCGCAACCGCTCGTACTGCTCCGGCTGGTACTGCGCCGCTATCGTCACTGCGCTTCCGGAGTACTGCTTGAATGATACTTCAACATGTTAACAAATACTTCAACATGTTAACAAATTCTATAAATTGTTTATCTGTATACAGTGTATGCTGTGTGCCTATCATTGTGATTGTGTTTTCAATCTTAAAAGTTAAAGCTCTTTAGCCAACAAACAAGTTTTCTTTAATATATTATATTAGATATCCAAATAAATCAATAAACAAATGACAAGCTACAAATCACTTTCAATGCATGGTTTTGCCTATATTTAAATATGTATCGATTTCTGAGTATCTACGTGTTCGGATTAGGAATCGTTCATCACACATTTTCTTATGAATAATGTTATATTTTGTACGTTTTCTTATGCGCTTTTGCATCTTACAGTCTTCACTGATATATATTATATATTTAAAATTGTTAATGTGTGTGTGTATTTATATTTATATATACCACTTCCTCAGATTTCAAACCAATTGCGAATTAAATTGTATGAAACTATATTTGGCAGTTCAGCCGTGAAAGATAGAGACAGAGAGAGAGAGAGAGAGAGACAAGAGAGAGAGTCAGCAAGCAGACAGAGTCATAACATAAGTATGGTTAAATTTATACGCGCTTCACAATTCTACTGTTCCTCGACGGGTATACCATCACTTATATATAATATCTATCTATCTATCTATATCTGTACCCAAAAACTGTGTAGAACATTAAAATATATATCCACAAATCGGAATATACTTTGAACGTCTGTGCTAAATTTGGTTTCGTGAAACCTTACCACTATTAAATATTATGTCTGTCAAGATGGCGGATTTAAATTATCTCTGTATGAAACACGCACAACAGCCCTCGGGCGTCGTAAATTGCCAGCGGGCCGATAAGGATGCGTGCCGTCAACGGTTGCTTTGTTTGGCTCACCGGCGAAGTGGTAAATAATAGCCTCGATATTAACTCCAATACCTTGTAAAAGAATTCACCGTTTGTCTTATTTCTATTTGTTCTCACATAAAGTTCACGCGCATTTTATTATACGGTTTTATTATAATAAATAAATATCTACTGGTAACAACATCCAAAATAATATTAAGTATGTATTTATAGTTAGTATTCAGTATGTATATGTAGTTATTAGTGTATAACTTAGCGATTTAACTATGTATTCTAAGATAAAAACTTGGTCATTAAAACGATAAAAACAAACAAATAGTTTTTAATATTATCAACATGCACTTACGAGTATGTTTATGTATGTAAACAGTATTTGACATTTCATCCTTTGAGTCTAGGCATACTATCGATATAAGTCTAAAGCGACGCCCTAAGTTATGATAAAAGTTATGTCAGTCTGGCCCGTTGGTGCTGTGGTTAGTGAACCTGACTGCTGCGCCGGGGGTCAAATTCAAATGGGTTCGATCCCCACCCAGGACAAATATTTGTGTGATGAGTACAAGTATTTGTTCTGTGTCTGGGTGTAAAAACAAAAAAATACATGTATAAAAGAATATATTTATATGTATATAACCATAACACAGGCATAGTTTAAGTGCCTACTTTGGGATCAGACGGCCGTGTGTGGAATTGTCCAAAGATATTATTATTAAATACTAAACAAGAACACTTAAAAACCAACCTTCAATGCCTGCGCAGCTTGTTCGTGCGTCGCTCTAGTCAAATCCCTTCCGTCAACGCTCAGTATCCTGTCGCCTCGATGCAGCATCCCGTACGCCGCTCCGCCAGCGGAGACCCCGGATACAAACACGCCGCACGCCTCGTCTTCCGCCCCGCTGCAGTCGACCTCGCCGCCCAGCCCGCCAACGATATCCATACCCAGACGAGAGCCGGAGCGAACGAGACGAACCATCCGCACACATCTGGGACATTATATTTAGTAACTTATTTCGTACCACGTAGCCAACTTTAGTTGGCTATCCTACTAGTTTTATATAGACTGCCTGATGTGGCTACCTACAACTCTGATTATGTGAATCAATTTTAGAACTAACGCTCTTAACTATGAACTTTTATTTCATGTAATTTGTTGTTGGTTAATCAATAAAGTTACTTTAAAATTAATTTCAAAGTAAATCTCAAAAGGAATTCCCAAATCTATTGTCCGTCCCCATAAGTATACTAGAGGCGATTATAGTCCTGGTATATTAGAAACCCACTTGTCACCATATTCTAAAAGCACAATATATGTAGGTATAATAACTAATACTAATTAGCCTCATAGTATTATAACAGAAAACTAACTGTCGATCATATTCCCGCAGTACTGCTATGCCTTAATGCTAACTGATTGTCTAACAGCGAGTACTGACTAAACTAACTTAAAGTAACAGTCCTATTCAAGGCGCATTGCCTGTGTATATGGACGACAGCGGATACTTGCGACAAGTGCTTTCTCTTTTCCTATTCACCTCGCATTCGACTTAGCAGGATGCATTTGTAATGGCATTAATAATATTATACTTCGCACAACATAAATCATAAATGAAATAGCAATGAATAGTGGTAATAGCCGCGATAAATGAAAGCGGTGAGGCGCCAAATTCAAGCAATATATTTATGTACATGAACTGATTTAAAATTGTTTTGAATTAATGCCAATTTTCTGTAAATTTGCTAGCGTAATGTATGGTTTTGCAACGATCATGAATTAGTTGAAAAGGACATTTGCATTGTTGTGTTGAGGCTTCATAGGTGTTGTATAAAAAGAATCAACAATTATACGATACGTGCTAGTTGAACAATAGCCTTATCAGCGAACCAACTATGATTGACATCTGTCGAAACCAAATGTTAATTATGACGGAAAGTCCTATTGAGATTGAGTTAGTAAATATTCATGCATTTTTACTATATCTTTAAATAAACACCAGCGGTGTATGTAGGTTTCTTATACATATGTACTTCGCGCTAAAAATTCCCGTAAGCTGTAAGACGATCACTGAACGTAAAGTAGTGTGCATATCCGCTTGCTAGTTCTATAACACGATATAATACTGAGAGCATATTTTCACGACGACAAGTGAAACCCGTGTAGTGGGATGTATCCCTAAGGCTCAGCCATTATACAGACTGCCACTCGTAGTAACACAAAAGTTTTACCTCGGTATTTTGTTCGGTTCTTCCTCCGAAAGTTCATGCAGTGTTGAACACGATGTAGCTTGGGTTTTTGCTGTTAAATATTACGTACATCATTATTAGCATTCAAACCAATTGCCTTTTTATAACACAAAATATTATCAGTGAATTTTAGGAAGTTCATTTCTTAATCACATTTGCTTTTGTAAATCGTAATAACGAAGACAGTATAAAAAACGGACCAATGTTTTAATAATTTCCATCATAACAAATGTGTGTGTCATAACAAAAGGGAGTACGCTACATTTATCGCTGTTGTATTATCATCGTGTACGTACTAACGTGAAGCTACCAAGTACAACCGCTTGTTTTGGTTGTGCCGAGTTATTATGAAGTTTATGCGGGCGAAACTTTCGTGTTAATATTTAGATATGACATTTAATATCGCTTACTGGAGTATAAGGGCGCGGTGCGAGCGACAGGCGGAAGCGAGCCAGCGGGCAGTACTACTAACGTCACGTGCTCGCCGGCATTCCGCAACGCCGCCACCGCTTTCGCGTGAGTTGCGCCAATCAACGATGTCTCTATACCCTAAATAACATTGTCTCATTATGGCGACGGCAGGAAGTCAATATCGCCTCAAAATAGAAATATTACGCGACTACACGCGTCCTGTTGTTATAAATAGTCCAAAGGTCGTCTATTCTTGTAATAATAAACATATTCTGAAAATATGTGTCACTATATATCGTAAGATATAATTATACTAATTGCTAAATGTGATAATGGTCTGTTTTATTTAATGTATCTAAATCTAACTCACATCTTCATCCCTCACGGCCAGTATCTTATCACCTAGCCTCAGTCTTGCGTCATGGTGCGCCGCACCGCCGACAGCGATATGTGATATAAAAACCCCGCCCCCGCCCGCCGCGTCGTCCGCTCCGCCGGCGATACCCAGTCCTAGTCCGCGAACTCCTCTCCACAAAGTCACCACCCGAGGTCGCCGCGCTCTACGAACTTTCTGAACAAACATTTATTATAATTAGATGCAATTTAAATGCGGACATCGAGAAATTTCGGTCATTAAATGGAGCGCTAGTTTTCGTATTACAACAGTTTGGCGCTTTAATGGTCTATGTCCGCTTTAGATTAAGAATTTGAGCAACAATCTTGATATAAGATTTTGGGGTTGGGTTTATTTTTACATATTTCAAAATTACGCTTTATACACATACGCTAAGTATATTTCAATTGTAATAAGAGTAAGAATAAATATTCGGTGGTTCCAATTAGACTTCATTTTAACAGTTAGTTAAAATGAAGTCTAATTGGAACGCTACATGCTCTAATTGCCGATGTGATTACGGGCCATACTTACTAATCTGACTACATTTCCCGCCTTCTGCAGAGCCTCAACCGCCACAGAATGCGGCACGCCGTCAACAGAAACGTCGTTGACCTGCGACGCATTGGTTTACAAAATCACAGGACATTCTTATCACATTGGCTTACAAACTCATAAATTATTTATTTATCATTCATACATGCATATGAAAAACAAATGAGACAAGGTAAAGCAGTATATAATTTTATTGTTAATAACCAACATAGGTTGGATTCTTAGAGATGACAGTAAAGAGGCAGTCGGTTGACATTGGCATTTCATTATGTACACGGCCATTTCCGGTAGATAAATTTGTTATATAACAGGGCATTTAAACTTCGAGGACTAAATAATATAGATTTTTTTAATCTAAGGACTACTATGTCCACCTATCAGAAACCTGTTTTCATTAACCAAAAACAATGCAATTAAGCCAACGAAATGATTTTTTATCCAAAATAATCTCGTTAAGATCATAATATTTTACATTTATTAACTCGCGTATAATATGTAGTTTTGCTTTTCACAGCATGAGATATTTGGTTAGAAATATTACTTGAATGTTATTGAGATTAATGTTGAGGTTGTTGGTGGGAGGCCTCATAAATGTAAACACTGAAATTAATTGTCAAAAGCCTTGATTTGTACCGTTAATTGCTGTATAGAAATGTATCCGCCTCAAAACATTATACAACAACGTATTTTACATGAAAAGGAATAATTTACGTTAGAAAACTAGTTCACTTATGTATTAAGAATTTTCAAGAACATCCAGCGTAATTTTACTATGTATATGTACGAATATTTGTGTCAATTGCGTAGGGATCATACAACATGAATGAATACACGAAGTATTACATGACAAGCTTTACTAGTAATATTTATGATTTGATGTCTGAATTTTATGAATTACATTGCTTTAGAAAATGTATAATTTCACATAAATTGTAGCGTTCTAATAATTACAGTCATCATCATTATCATAGATTTTATTTTCAGCAGCATCATCATTGTCATTTTTATTATAATCATCAGCAGCAATATCGTCATTAGCGTTATAATCATATTGTCATTTTTATTATAATCATCAGCAGCAATATCGTCATTAGCGTTAT
>DVPR01000836.1:0-12315 GCA_018239345.1 Oxynetra stangelandi | reverse complement strand
GTACCTTTCAACGGAAATTTTATTAATGATACCTAGTAATGCTGGTCTATTGAAAATAATATGAGGACAGAAATTATTCACATTTTATTACTTTTCGTTGGGACGAAAATCAAGAAATTTGGTAGCAATATCTAGTCGACTTAAAAGTATCAACACTTCAAATTTCTATGGTTGTTTCTGGAACGCATTTATGAATGCTGAAAAGAACGAGGATAGAAGCATTGATACGTAAAATTAGGATAAACAGTTCAAACTTGTTTATTTCCAATGAACTGATGTTAAATATTGAAAGCACTGTTAAAGTGAATGTTCCTTACCTGTTTAAAGGGCGATTTTAATACTTTTAATTTACAGCAGTTATTGAAAAAAAAGGAGGAAAGGTAATGTGTAAATGTAATAAAAAACAAAGGAATGAAATCAAATAAATCATCAAACTTTAATCATACCTCTATCCAACAAATGCACGACAATGCGCGCACAATCGTTGGTGATTTGGAAGCCAAGCAGATGCACATGGAGTGCAAGTGACGTCAGCGCCAAACCACGCTTTGTCTCCCAAATGATTAGTGTCTTGTCTTCAGCACCTATCAGATGGAGTAGAATCACTTTTTATTTAGACACACTAGTATAATAGCACCATAAAAGACAAGGACCATGGATACATGGCAATATCTGTGAAGTTTATTCTAATATGTCTGAGTAATCAATGTTAATTGAAGTGTGATGAGGGTCTCATTAGCGAAGTTTTGAAGTTTGACCGTATCTCTTGTATCTTGTGTGATCCGAAGGAAACTTAGTAAATCTTCCTAGCGTTGATTTGTTGATAGCAGCTTTTAAACAGAAAGATATTTTTCATTCTATCATAAAATATAAATTATAAGTTTTAATACAGTCTTTTAAAATTCATTCGTGAGTTGTTCTCTAAAATTGCTTTTAGTTCTGCTAATGGTTCTGAGAATGATATTAAAAATCTGATTCTGATTCAGCTAGGTGTACAATTTCGCAACGCTTACAACTGGCCAAAACACAAATTATTTGATATTTGACTAGAATTGACTGGATTTGGCTAGATTTGACTAGAACTGCTATCAATCTAGTGAACTCAACTTCAGTTCTCTACAAGAATTTTAATAAAGATTTTGAAATGTTTGAAATACTGTTCTAAATGCGACTAAAACTTAGTGTTGAGTTGTTTTCTCAAAACGTTCATAAAACAAATATGTATAAATATTTTTAATATGATTGCTGTTAGTAATGTGGACAACATAGAGATTTTGATTTACTTATTTTTAATGTTTATATAATATAGTATAGTTTACATGAAGTATTTTTATTTACGAGAAAGCACACTTTTTCTTAATAACTTATACAATTTATACAGGAGAAGTACTAAGTTTATGTATATTGCAAGTAGTTTAGAAGCAAAAAGAAATGAATTTAATAGCACACTGAGTAGATTATTACAAATGATTAAAATACAGTACTTACCAGAAACAGCAATGGAGCCATCACCGGTGACTTTGACACAGGTAACTTTGCCCAGATGACCGGACAGAAGGTGCACATCGGAACCGGTGTTGATGTCCCACACTATGAGGTTGCAGTCCCATGAACCAGATATAACTTGCGTCTTATTGGTGATAGACACAGCCACGCACGTCACGATATCCGAGTGGCCGACCAGAACCTGAATTACGGGAGAATAGATAAATTCGACCATAGCTTAAATAATATTTTAAATTCTTATCGAATGTGCCTTGGCCTTTTTGAAATGATTATACAAACTTTAAATATCGCTTTGAGTACTTTTTATTCGAATTCTTCATCGGATTTGGAAGTAGGAAATCTTTATAAAAAAATCTCATTAAACGTAATTAAAAATTCCATGCCATCAACCTGGGACAGTTTTCCTCCGTCCAACTGCCACACTTTAAGCGACATGTCCATGGAACCAGTTACGACAAACTTGGAGTCCGCCGTCAGTACGAAGCAAGTTATTCTTTCCGCGTGCGACACCGACCGCCTGTCTTCCCCGCTGTCCACCTCGGCCAGGGCCCAGATGCGAACGGAATTGTCTCCGTCGGAGAGCACCTGTGATATTCATTTGTTTCACTTCTGTTATATCACGCTCGCATAAAATTGTTAACGGTTCTTTATGTGGTTCTCTTGCAATATATTAAAAAAGAAATTCGTTATGTAACTTGAGTATTAAGGAATATTGTTAATTAAATTTGTTTTTCAAGAGGAATATTAGCAATGTTAATAATCAGTGTTTTCCAAGCGTCGTAATAAGTGCGGTTTGCAGTTTTGTTTACTTCTTTTGTAAATACCCTCTAAGTTAGAAGTATTTTTTACACAATCTATTTGAAAATGAAGCACAAAGCATTGATTTGATTTTTGTTTTATTCTTTCACTTACCGCATACTTCATATTCAATGTAACTTCGATGCTGGCATTCGGCCCAGTTGTAGAATGTAAAATTATTCCAGAATCTACAAGCCACACATGAACATTGCGAGCTCTATCGCCCGTCATAGCTCGGCGGCCGTCTGACATCATGAGCATACTTTGAAGGGCCGCTTGGTGACCCTAGGGAGGAGTATGTTCGTTTTATAGCCTGAGCAAGTCCTTTGTGAAGGCGTAGAATCTTCAAAAAGTTCTATGCCCATAGGATATAAACTTTGAAGGCCTACAAAGGAGCGGCGGCCCAATGAAGATGCTTAAATGGTATTATTTTTGTATGTCCAAACGGAAAACGTATTTCGTTTTATCAATCTATATTTCAGTCACATTACTGGTTCTTCGTCAGTTAAGTATATTTTGTGGCAGTGATTTATGTGTATTTTAAGTCATTTAAAATAAAAAATCTGTTGGGACTATTTTATGAGAAACATATGTTTAACAAAAGTTAGAGAAAATAGCACGAGGCGATAAATTAGTAAAATAATTGAGGTTTTTTAAAATGTTAAGCTAATTCTAATAATACAATACTTACTGAAATTAAATACCTCAAGAGTTTTTTTTAAATTATTTAGCTTAAATCACAATTAATGTCACAAAGAAGGAACTGTAATGAAAGGGTTACTTCATTTTCCGATGTCCTCAAAAGCACTTAAGTGTTATTAAATTGTTGTAGATTGTCAATTACCTTCTCAAACCATATCTTTTATCATCGTAGAAAAGTTTGCTTATAGCGTACCAAGTTTTAAATTATTTTCCTCATTATACTAACCGGTAATTTGAGACAGTTTATAAATTATGCTTAAATAAATAAAACTCATAGAATTTTTGCATTCCAATAAATACTCGATAAAAATCAATAAATTTGTTTATATTGAAAACGATCAATTTAATTATGAAGTTTTTATTTTTTAAAAGGTTACCTATACTCGTATAAGGTAAGCCGTATAAATTCAATTAGGATTTCCAGTTCCAAACTTTTTGAGGGAACGTTATACGAAACGGACATACGTACATCGTTATGTATAATTCTAATATAAATATCAAATACACTTTATTTATTTATACAATAAATTTTCAGGAAAATTTTTGGCTCGATATAAGACAATATTACATATTATAATCCGTTATTACATACCTTGTAAGTCAAAGACGGGGAGTTATCAGCCAGTTGCCAAACCACAACCGTTCTATCTTCAGAGCCGCTCAACACCAGAAGGTTGTTCGGAGAGAAAGTGACACACGTAATGTGCCCCATGTGACCGCTCAGAGTTGCCTGCAACCTGTGCGTGGACAGTTGCCAAACTCGGACTAGGCCGCGAGCACAGCCGCTGGCCGCCAGTTGTCCGTCGCGGGAAACTTCGAGACAACTTATTGGGATGAGTTCGCTTTGTTCTGCCTGTTATAAAACGTCAAAGATGAGGAATAGGTTTTATTCCTGTAAGGCAGGAACCCAAACTTGATCTTTATTTTTTTGTTGTCGAAGATATTTTCTACTGAATTTTCGTTAAAATTGTGTGGTCCGAGAATAGTCTTAAAATACTTCCAAATAAATAACTAATAATAATAAATAAGATAGTTCACCTGCAATAAAGTAATGTTCGTAGTGGATTTGGTCTGGCGGCGCTTCATTTGTTTCGTAGGTCGGAAATTCGTCAAGTTGTCTTCGGTGTGAAATGAGTAGATAGTGACTCTGTTGCCACCTAAAATCAATACTGGCTATAGTAATGTCCCAACTCATATACAAAAAAATGGAATACAAAGATGATAAATTGCTAATATCTTGATAAATTAATTCGCTTTTGTTCAATGGTTAAGTATTATTTATAACAAACTCTTTTAGTTTATTAATAATTTTAGCTCCTAATCCATTGCGTGTAATGTGTTGTATTCACATTGACTCATTACTAATAAGTTTTATTATCAATGATTATACATACAATCACTTTATCAAAATAAATGTATGTAACTTTATTTAAATATAGAAAAAGATTTGAAGTATGTTCATTTGATTAGCACCGATGTTATTACGCTTACCAGCAGCCAGCAAGAAATGGTCTTTGTCAGCAACGGCGAGTGCAGCGAGATCGTGAGCAGCGGCCAATGTCCGCAATAACTGGCCACTATGAAGGCTGTATATGTAGATGCGTTGGTCTACGCAACCAACGGCCGCGCGGGACGAATCGTGACCCAAACAGAAACACTTGACCTGTTTAAATAAAACGTTGCTTCTTTGTAGTATAAGTAATAGTAGGTGTCTATGAGAATAATTTAATAAACTAACAACTATTCTTGATCAGCAAGACTATCAGCGACCCACGCGGGAATGCCTGTTGGAATTATAATTACTGTTGATGTCAATATTCTAATATCGCCCGTTTAAACATTTGGCGTATGTTATCAATTACTGTACTGAAACAAGGAACGTCCTATAAATGGAGTCAGATGTAAAAAATTAAATACCACGCTTAAGAAAAGTATTGTTCATTTAAGTCCATTTACATAAAAATTTCCAAGTTTGAAACCTCCAGCTTTTCGAGTTAATTGATTTTATTAGTTGTTAAAGCTGACTAAGAGAACGGTACTATTAATTTATGAATAAAGATATACGACGCATTTCTGTGTGTGTAGCCATTATTAATAGTTTGGATGAAAAAATTGAAAGCACCACACTGATAGTAGATTTAATAAAGAAAGGGAACCCCTAAGAGCACTCACTTTGAATCGGGTGCAATTTATTTTGCCCGGCAACGTGTAAGTAAGATCTAAAACAATTTAGTGATCCCCAATTACTACGCGCCGAGGGTCGGGATTCAAAAAGTTGGGATCCCTCAGGGAGTGTATCTTTGGTCATTATGAATGATTTTTTCTGGTTACACTAGACCTACTCACAGTCCGTATTCTTTTAAACCGCACAAATTCGCTAGTAAGTCGCAAATCTATTTTTCGGTCTCCTCGGTTGTTTTCTTTACTAGAGTTCAGTGTGGTTAAGGGTATGACTTTCAAAGAGTTTATATTGAGGCTATAAAATTATAGTTAATTGATTCGTATATCTTATAATACTATATAAGAAAATCACAGACTTACTGATGTTAAATATTTATACCTACTAATGACGTAATAAATATGTACAATCACTAAAGGAAAGATCAATGTAAAATCAAGGCAAATACCGTCATAACTTATTTAGTGAAATGTTGATAAATAAATAATCATTTTGTATACATAGTAATGATTCATACTACTAGTTATTGTGATGGAAATTATATAAGTGATACAATCACGTATTGTTAATTAGTTACCTCGTTTCATAATGTTATTAAAGTTAATATGCGAGTCTAACGTTGATCGTGTGAACGTTAGCACTATTTGCTCCCGGGATTCAATTAAGATGCTTGTCGCTTAAGTGGTTATCATTATTTACGAGTACCCCTATTAATAAAGTAGCGTCAGTAATAAAAGCACTATAGAGATATTTCTAGGGGTATTTGCGGGATAATCATATATGTATTTTACTAAATATAGCAATGTTTTTTTTTCATGATAGTAACAATTATAAGGAAATGAAATATCAAGGTTTAGTGATTGTTTGGCCCAAAAAATCATATTTCTGGAATAAAAAGGTGTCCATATTATTAAGTAAAGGAAATGTACGTTTGGTGGATCAGTTAAAACTTTTGTAATATGTACGATCAATCATTATCCGTTTCGCAAATTGAGCGGCTTTGAAAGAGATCTTTAATAGACGTTTTTGGTTTTTATGGGCTTTTTACAATTTTGTATTATTGCTTTTTTGCTGTAGTGATGATTTCCCTTATATTAGAAACATCAGCAAGCAATAGTGTAACATTAAATATGATTGCATTGTGTGCCAAAATTAGCATTTGAATATTAAATCTCACCTTAGCCTTATGTCTCTTCAGGGGGTGCAAATAGGTACCAGTCAGGAAGGTCCTCAGATGCAATTCGTTCTCTCCTTGTAGGGTGATTAAGAATACATTGTCTTCTGTCACGTCCATAGCATGAATGGGCACACCAGCGGAGACAGTGCTGAGAAGAGTGAAGTTGTCCACGTTCCACGTGCATACTGTGCCATCTTGGGAGCACGTGACTAATATCTCTCCATCAAGAATAACTTTGACTGCTGTCACTGGACCTCGATGATGTTCTATTTTTGTTATCTGTGGGGAACAAAAATCTAGGATTTATGATATTACGTGATCATTAATATATGCTATGTTCTCATTTAGTGAAGTATAAGATACAATAAGATAAGACGAAACTATCAAAAGGGTAATTATAATTAAAAGCGTCTCTTATCATTCTGTGTAAAGATCGCATTTGAGTAAATTGACTATGACATTAAATATGGTACTAGATTTTTGTTGTCGCATGAAACAAACAAAATTTAACTTAAATAATTGGACTTCAAAATCAGAAATACATTCAAATATGTAATTTAAATTTCCATTGCATCAATTTAAAATCGCATCAATTGGATCATATTTAAAAAGTCCGCTGTATACAAAAAAACAATCTATCTTTTTATAGACCTGTCAAAAAAGTCGACTTTATTGACAGATATTTATGTTAAAAAGATATTTTTGTATACAACAGCGTTTGTTAATCCAGCACAAATTAATAGACTTGGAAGGGGTATAATAATACGTTTGATATTCGAATGGATGACTGTTGGTGGGAAATTTTGAAAAGCGTTCTCGTTTCCGCAAGATCCGTTGTCATGGTTACTCTTTATATCAGAAGACTTAAGAGCGTTTAAAGCACTTCTGACAGACGAATTCGCCTCTTCCTCGTATTCTCACCAATCCGCCTTGAATCAAAATATTCGAATATGTTCCAGACCAGTTACAGGTAAAAATCTATGTCCACACACTACTACTGCCAATATAAAAGTCAGGTTTTTTTCTGCACAATATGTTATTTTTTGAATATATCTTATTAATGGCAGGTTTAATGTGTATTATTTCATTATAAATATCACATCATATCTCTACGAAACTCGATTGCCACGTAAATCAGAAGTAAGTTGTTTGTTCCAATCACTTGTTTTGCTCTCAAACGGATTATCACTGATAGTTCTTTTGGGAGTCGTATAACAGTTATTAATTCACTAACATTGCGCTTCATCCTATCGAAATACAATTAACAAATAAAACATTTAGGCTATTGTTAACATGAAACTAATATGTACGAAAACAATAGTATAATAAGATAATAAATGACTTGTAATAAAAATAATGGACGGATGCAGGAAGTAATATAGTTATTGCTCAAATATAAAAAAAACTTATTATTATTAATTTGTCAGCTCATGGTGTATTTCGAAGGGGTACTAGAGATTGGCATTTTCGACCGATTGGTCATTGGAGGTAAAAGTCGGATTTTCTATGATGACCCAAAATACAAAGAATATTAGTAATATTTTAATCTTTCCTCAGAAAACCATATGTAAAATATTTTATCTGATATAAATTCACGTCTAAAACTGTACTTTATGATACTCAAGTGCCTGATATAAGTAAATAGTTTCCATCCGAATAAATTCTTGTATCCACAAACATCTGCTAAGCCAGATGTATGTCCCTTAAAGGCGCTGTTTTGTTTTGTTTGTATATACCCTCAATCATTCATTTTGAGGTTCCGAAACACAGTGAGATACAGTATGATAGGACACCACGAATATTTGGTTTCATTATAATCGATTATATAATCAAAAAAATTGTTATAAAACAGACTTACCAAAGCGCCGTCGACAAGCGATGTGACAATCACAGCCGAATCTTCTCCACCGCTGATCACCAACGAACGATTAATAATGGCCGCCACGCACAGAACTGGCGCAATATGTTCCCTGATACAAAACATCTCTTTTGAATCTCGTGCACTTTAATAGTGTTCGTTGATAACGTTAAAGCGAAAAGATGGAACGGACTTTCAGTTGCTCGTACTGGCGGTAGATTAATACGTAATGTATATTTGATCATTCTTAAGTGCCCCAGCTGGCCTATACAAAGAACATGTATTTCATTTCGGTTAGAATTATCATTAAAATTATGAAAGATTTTTCCTATTTGTACTGGAAATGAGATTTTTATAATGATGTACATAAATGAGAGATCGAAGAAGTAAAACACACGGTTTGATGAAAATAATTACTTCTATAATCGTTTTGTGTAGTAACATTATGTAAAGGAACCAATAAAATGTAGGATATGGATAGTAGATAATATTGATGAAATCTTACTGTACATTTAAGAGACATTTGAAAAGACCACTATGTGATTTCTAAGAATATTTACTACAACACTTTTAGTGGTAGTAAAAGGTGTTTCAGTAAAAGCACTTTTAGCGGTAGTGTTAGTAGGTAGGTATAATAATTACAGTCCAAACATTTCATTAAATTTCATAAAGAAAACCTTAGTTGTACACTGTGAAGCTTTTCATAGCGTTTGAAACGGCGAATAAACTTGAAAGTTCGGGGTAGATTTAATTCTAATCTCCAGTATCTCGACGTTGTTTACTTTCCCCCTGAAGCATCAGCGCACTCGAAACGAAACGACGAATGCCTTTGAAACATGCCACAAATCCCTTTGCACGTGCGTTGGTATATTTATTTCGCTTGTAAACTTTATTTACACGTATAGTATATATTACATTACATTTGAAATTCTTTTAATATGGAAATTGAAAATGTATTTAGTTTATCCAGTATTTATTCGTTTTGTTAGTATTATGGAGAACACAATTAAAAACAGTTCGGTATCCCTTCGTATAAATATTAAATAATATACCTATTATTAAATAAGGTTGCGTAGGATCTCAGAAAATCAGAAAGTAAAGGAAATGAAAAGAGAGTAACGTACGTTACATCTTTGAAGACTGGTAATTTTCGTTAGGTTGAAAATGGTAGTACTTACAGAATTTTCGTCTTTATTGCTAGGGTGTGCAAGTCCCATATTATAACGCTGGTGTCCTCCGATCCGGTCAGTAGGTATTGAGACTCCCGGGTCACACACATGCACAGGATGCGCCCTGAATGACCTGCGGGAACATTACTTTGGTCAGTTACCAGACAGTTGTTACCAAATGAGATATGTAAATGCCCGTACTTGAAAACTTTTATTAACAAACATCTGATTAACATAACGAAGATTATTATAATGCATATAAAAAAAAATCTGGAATTGAATATGAAATATAAAAATTACAATTACAAATATAAAAATTACAAATTCAAAAAATTACAAATTCAATTGTGAAATTATTATATGGGATTCTAGTTGATGTCTCAGTAGCACCGGAATATTTACATAAATCAAATACATATGTACATACTCGTACGTAACTCCATAAATATATATCATATACATATTTCATATAAATTGATCATCTTTCACTTTTACTGGCTGAATATTTAAAAATAAATGTAGCCCAAATTTAAATAGGTGACATTTCAAGACTATAGCCCAAAATGTGGCTTAAAACAAATCGTTTTTCACATATCGAAATAAACCTCGAAATTTTAACGGGGAAACAAAAATAACCTCTCAATTGTAACTGTGTTTTTTATATATGTGGCTCGTAGTCAGCCGAAAGTTGAAATGAACGAAGGTACCGTAAAGTAAATACATTTAGAAATGTAGCAACCTGTGAAGCATAGAAAACCAACGACCTAAATTCGATCGCGATTCCAATTGTTATATGCAAAGTTAATGGCTGTAGAGAATATACAGATGTTCATACATACATGCAGTTTGTTTGACATAGTACATAATAAATACAGTAAATCAAATCTCTTCCGTTGAGCAAACGGACGTAATACCTCGTAATGGAATAATTGTATTGTAGGAATGGAATCACTGTGACACATAATGAAGCCGGTATAAAAATTTACGATTTATTTCTTTGATTCTTATTCCTTTAAATTATACCTTTGATTATTTTTTATTCCCTCTACATTTGCTGAATGCAATATTGCATTTATTAACTATCAATAATGTTTGCTACAGAATGTAATATCGTCTTAATTTACTTGTTGGCGTCGGTTCCTTGTTAAGTCAGGGATTTACTCAGTTTGTCGGACAAGTTGGTTCGGTAACTAAGCAAACTGTAAGCTCTGGGTGAACAAAGTTCAGTCCATCGAGACTGAAGCTCCAAATTCTGGTTCCAAAGCTAATACTGGATGGTACTCCTTTATGGATATATTTCTATCTAAATAGACATTGACAAAGTACACAGTCAGAGTTAATAATCTATTATATAGATAGGAGCAATATGAATTAAGAACAACCTGTAAATAGTAAAGGGAGCAATCTGTTATTTTTGCAGCATTTATTCATTGGCCTTTTCATGAAGGCTTGGGATTCGAGTCTCACTTAGGAGAAGGATTTTTGCGTTGAACACGAATGTTTGTCTGTATTTGGGCGTGTTGTGAAGTTATCCTTATCAAACGGTAACTAACATATTAATCAGCTGTTTGGTTACGCTAGTACGGTATCTGTTCAGTTTGAGATCAGGTATGCATGTGTGAGTTGTTCCAACATATATTATTATTATTATCTGATTCCGTAACGTGAGTATTGAAAAATATTTATTCGCTGTCTCCTTTGACCTGTTACGTTTTTGACGGTAAGATACCATTCTGGCTTTGTCTAATATACTCGTAAGTAAAGTAAAAACTGAAAAAATGTTAATGTACATTTCAATTTATATAGCAATAATTTACATAACACTGGAACAACATTTTTTGTGATATTACCAACAAATATTGGGAGATAAATCTGAAATATGGCATTCGCTGGTTTAAGTACATGTGTTTAGAACTGACACAAATATTGAAACTTCTATGGGCAGCGTTCGTATAAGCTGCGATCACGAAATCATGGAATTAAGTTTTTATTTCTTTGTAAACATGTTCCTTAAGATCTTACTTACGGTTCTGTGATGGGTGGTACGTAAATAGATAAGTGGGTCGTGTAGATGCTCACAAAATGTGTTTACATTGAATGTATGCATTTCAATGTAGTTCAACGACGCAGAAACCAGATAGCGATATTCGAATGCACTATGTTTGCTTGATGTTGATTATAACTTTGATTGTTTAATAAGTACCAAGTTTGATTGTACAATTCGTACAATCTGTGGGGGTAATACACACACAAACTCACTGTACTATTCGTAAGGTTAACCGGATAATACGTACTAACTTTGGTGGTACTATTAGTACACAATTTGATCGTACCATTTGACCGTATCTTTAACCGTACTATTGATACCTACTTTAGAAATTGTATCGTTTGTACAAATTTTGATGGTAATTACTATTAATAAAGAGTCTGAGTGTACTATTCGTATTATTACTTATATAATGAAACGAAATAATGTTACAACTATTTTCCTTAATAGGTAAACGAGAATAAGGGTTTTCATATGGTTCTGACATAATTCTTTCGCATCATCAAAACTTCGTCAAACATGTCATAGCATGCTCGTCTATTAACAACTCTTGACTTAGCTTTCTTTGAGAACGCTATCTTTTTGTCGAAGTACGCGCGTCTATATTGTTACCCAAATTCTGAACACCAAAAAATAATAGATCCTGATAGTAATTTGCCTTTTAATTTTCTTCTACGCACTAATCTACATCTCTTGCGCATTATGTTATTGTACTAGCATTATATACGCTCTCTGCCGTGTCTGTTTATAAGCCTCATTATATAGGAGTAATTATATAAATAAATAAAATAAATAAATAAATATAAATAAATAACTGTCACGCCAGGTCCCTAGCGGGGTAGGCAGAGAGCACGGAGTGCCAAACATCTCTAACCTTGC
>DVPR01000835.1:0-12320 GCA_018239345.1 Oxynetra stangelandi | reverse complement strand
CAATGGTACTGGTCAGTAGGTTAATGCTTGGCATATATCATCATTTACACGACCATAAAATATTTTGCTGAATTACAATTGTTTTTCACTTGTTTTATTTTCGTATGTTGTAAACAAATTATGAAAAAAATTACTTCCGTTTGTTAGGATTAAAAATACTTTTTGTTAATATCCGTCAATGTAAAACAAGTGAATATTATATATATAAAAACGAAAGCAACGCCTGATGTTTATTTATTTTATTTCAAGCATACAGTGGTATTAAATTATTAAGTATGCAGTATGATTTTAGTAAAACGCAGTAGTAGTAGTCCCATGGCGTTGTCATTATTGAATCTTAGGTGAAAATTCAGTTTCCTTAACTCACAGATTTATAAATACAAGCAGTGGACTCATATATTCAGTAAGCCTTAATGTCGTTTGCTATGTAATGAAGTCAAGAATAAATTAACAATCGTACTTAATATTTATTATTTATTCAATTATGTTCAAAGATTTCTAAGTTAAATGTTTAGATATTCTGAATATAATTTTTATCTGTTGCACGCAAAGTGTTTCATACATACAGAGTTTTACCGCTTAACGACACCTGGTCATTGAAATAATAGGAACGGATGTCGTTTGGACATTTTTTATATTGGCTCTGTTGATTTTGATACCTTATAATCAGGTTTAGTACGTTTAATGAATAGTGGCTCAACAGGGCTTATTGTAGACAGAATTTTTAAATGAATTGAATATTATTTAAAGCGAAGCGTTGTAACCGTTGCTTTGCCCCCTTCAAATTTATTTCGAATCGCCTGACGAGGGATAAAACAACAATAACTAAAATATAGTGATATTTGTCGTTTATGAATAAGGGGCTTAATTTATAATTTACGAAACACAGATGGGCTTAAGGATACTTGTTCTGATATTTGTCTTACATTGTTTTGAGAGAGCTTTAGATTTTGTTTTCTTGTAGATTAGTAGATATACACTTCTTATAACATTTAAAAGTAGGTAAAACCGTTCATGCGTAGTGAATTTACAACTTAGACATATAAATCTACCAGAATTTATTGTAACTATTGATCTGAATATTATATTTCTTTTTAATCGGTTTCTGAAATTTTGAAACATTACCATTTCTAAAACATCGTTTTCGATGTACAGAATATGTAAGTACTAGTGAAATCATTTATCGAATTCAAGTTGCGGTGATAAAATTCAAAATCTATAAAAATATAAAAAACAAAAACAACAACGAAAGATACAAACGGAATGCGAGTTAAATCCTTAACACACGTGACTCCGCAAAGTTTTAACGCATTCCACTCGCGTTTGGATCTCGTAAAATTTACGGCGAGTTTCTGTGGACTAGCGTATGGCTGACCTGTCGTGTTTTGCTGTTTATCTTGTTCGTGTTTTGTTTTTATTTGTGCCCTAATAGTTTTGTACCGAAGCCAGCATGAAAGGAGAAGAGCTTGGACGTCATGTTGTAACTGTTATCTTGATAGCTGCTTTAATTGCGCTGTATATTTTTTAGCTTGTTTCTTATGTCGTGTCTTAAACGTTAATGATACCGTTGATATAGATGGATAGATAATACTTTATTGTACATTGAGCAGGTATATGCTAAGACAATGTATGCGTACAACGTACTGAAAAAGATTTTTTATAGGGACCGTTCACGGCAAGATATTATTTGGTGGTAGTACCATTTTGTACCGGTACTTACCATTTTAAAAGAGTTTTATTTTTCTATATATTTATTTAATTTCTAGAACAGGGTATGTTTTTCAGAGATACAAAGGCGGAAATCATATTAAAAGGTTTCTCTGCCAGTCGAAATTTTAACAAAAATACCAGTAAGTAAAAAAAAAATACATTAGAAAAACCGGTAAAAATGATTCATGTTTTGATTGATCATTAATATTTGTATTTGCTGAGTAATTCTAAGTAAAATGAAAATTTCTCATAGACAACGGCACTGGGAAGTTGCTTATATTGTTGAAAATTTCAATGATATAATAACATTCATCCAACATCCGGTGCTTAGTTATCTGGTAGACACTGTTTGCTTAGGTCAAGCCGGTTGGAATAACATTACGTGTCCTGGTCGATAGGGCGATGGTTCGCGACCAATCATTTCACACGCTTCGAGCGACCGTCCCTTTGAAAATATAATTTAACATGTCGGTTGGTTCGCTAGCGAATCGGTGCCGAAAGAGAGTATTCAATTAATGTTATATAATTACAAGGCAATTAAAACAATATTTCAATTAATTGTAAATTAACGGAATTTATTTACATTAACATCTATATTTAATATATATACCCACCACGGACGAGTAAGCGACGAGCGATGAATTATATTACCGGAGTCCTGCGTCACATGGGTTAGTGTTAATTTACATAAGTAAGGTCCCATTACGTAATATGCCCATAGAGGCGCGATGTAACAAAGACCTTCTGTAGTTCAGTGAGTCAATGAACGCTCGATTATGTTACAGTACATACGAGTATAGCAGTAACTTAACCGCATTTTAGAGATGCACATGCAGTTTTAGCGAAGAAATAGATTTTTATTATTATTGTCATGAATAACTATTTTATAATTGACTAATTTATTTAATCATTGAATTTTATTTTATTTATTTTTTCTTTTGGACATAAGCAGTAATTTCTAACAAGTATAACATTTTGGAATTCTTTAGTATAAGTTAAAAATTTTGAGTGCCAACTCTTACTTACCCAGTATAAAACAAAATAACAAGACAAGTTACATTAATTGTAATAAAAAGTATGCATTTAAGAAAGTGTGTATTTAATATAGGAAAATATTAAAAAAATAAAAACAAAAAAAAACAAAAAGAATTTTAAAACAAAAAATAAACATAAAAGTTTAAATTTAAGGGGTAATGCGAATTTAAATTACATGTTTTGATGACAGTTTTTATAAAGTTAATCAATCCAACATCACCCGCAATTAAACAAAGTATTAGATATTGTGGAAGACTTACAGCGCGAAAGCAGCATGAAAATAATTTCCGTATTACCCACTTCATTATCGTCAATCGTCGTGTGAAAAGCAAGTGCCTTAACAGCATTGGAAACAAGGTTAATACGAATTTATAGGGGCTCAATTTGATACACTCTCCGGCGGATGCATACTTCAGTTGATTAAAAATAAAATTGGTGGCTAATATCATTGGGCCCTTAATAAAATTCCGGTCAGAGACTTATTGCCGCGGCCACACCTCGCGAATTTCCCCAATATTGCCGAAAGAACGAGGGCCCATTATATTCCCTTTGTTTTATGCCCGGAGATATTATATCCGGCCATGCCATCGGCTGAATTATTATTATTTTATCGCGCCTCATAAAATTAATAGGAGAAACCTTTCCCCCCTCATTAACTAACTGTCTCGGAATTGATAGCTTTTGTATCTGGTCTCATTTATATTGCGTGTTGTTACTGTGAATGAGACTCGACGTCGCGTTAAAATTTGTTGCGTGTACTCAGAATTCTGAATACTAATTTATTCTCATTTCTTACACGATCATGTTAAAATCTAGCACGGATTTGAATTCACTGGAATCCAGAGCTCGGGGACTTTTAGCGTAGAGAAGAAAAAATAGATTGTAGTTATAATAATTCTATGTTTTTCATCGCGGCATTGTGTGAACTAACATTATAAAATTTATTGTGTGAAGCTAACATTACAAAATTTAAAGGGATGTAAGAAAGAATTCTTTGTTCAGGGTTGATGAAGCACCGGCATTATTTATTCACGGATAAGAAGCAATCCTTGAGTCTTGCCGCTTCGCAAAGTACAAGCATGAGAGACATGGAGCGTTGCGACTTAATTTTCAAGGCCACCAATATATTAGTTGACAATTGTGTGTATATACATATATATCGCTATGTAACAATAACCACGAAAAAAAAGCTAAAAATATAAATTTTCAAGTTTCCTATTATTACTAGAGGCAATACACTCGTATATTTTAAAACCGAAAGCTCCAATTGGCCTCTAAATCACTCTAAATCGATGCCCGATTCGGAAAAGCCCATTTAGTTGCTCGGCAAGATTTGATTTGACAGCTGGATGCCGGAATTATACGCAATACGTGTCTATATCCCAGTCGGCGGGAGTTTTAACGTCAATAAAGTTATTTGATACCTTTGATTAATTTTGTGTTGTCGACCGATAAAAATTATATTTATCATAAAATAAATACAATAACAATAATGGAAATCTATTGGAATACCACGAAATGTAATTAGGCAATAATATGATTAGCTATCGTTGGTTAAATTCGTTTTCAAACGTTTTCGTATAATTATTTCTAAATATTTTCCACGAAGTTTGCTCAAATGTTACAATGAAATATAATTTGCGAAATTATTGTGACCTGTAATTCTTTAACACGATTGTTTTCGTTTTCTCTTTGTAAATAACAAGTTCAGGCAGAGCACCAAAAAATACTTTCTATTTACTATTTACACATTTATTCTTTTACATTTTATTATGGAATAAAAGTAACAGTGTATAATTAACACGACTCAAGTAATGCGGCTGTCCGAACGAACACAAGTATACACTTCCAGAATCGCTTTGTTAGCGGAAATAATGAACCACCCGGTAATGTCTTTCGCATGTCACACCCTGGGACAGTGTGCGACCATTCCCACGGTGATTTCCTTTATAAAGTTTTAAAGTAGAATGGACATATATTATTTATACATATATGTACATATAAACATATGTGATATACATGTGTGTGTCAGGGAGTGCCCTCTAACTAGTTCAATGTTATGGGCATTTCATTAGGCTTTTTGTGTTTCATTAAGAATAATTGAATTGCTTCATTACATACAGCAGATGACTTGATTAAAATTCGCCATTTCTAATAAACATAGCAACAGTAAATAGTACCAAATATTCAACACGGTTCTCTTAATTACAAAGAGATTAGAATATTTGTCTAGCGTTTTAAACCCAATGTTGACATGGATTTCTTAACACTGTCATTGTTTACATCTGACGTTGTGAAATTTGGTAAACGATTTAACGGCGATGCAGCAAATCTTTAATTACAGCGGGAATGTTACAAGTCAATAGCTGTGATGCCACGAAAAAAAAAATTAACAATATATTTATGTATAACTTTGGATTATTCTTTCAACATGTAAACTATCAATATTTTTATATAAATCCAAAAAAACTACCTAAACGTTTCGCTCTCATTGAATCTTATTAGGATATTAATCAAATGCATTGATTAACAAAATTGCATGAAGTATGCTATTGGATATCAATGCTATTTAAAATCGGACGCAAAAGCATCAACGCTTTGATAGCCCCGTGATATCAGATGTTTTGTATACACCATTAAAATCTTCATCATCATCATATTTTTGATCATACTTCCGTATATCATCAGCCCTTTCAACCTACCGCTATTGGACACGGGTGTCCAATCAGATGGAGAAGCTTCAGGCTCATAGTCCGGTACGTCGACCAAGTACGAGCTGGGGAACTTCACATGAATCAGCGAACAACATGAACAATTACAATGTATGTAATAATTTCCGTGATGTTGTCCTTTACCTTTATAGTTAATCAATCATTATATTTATTTTCAAAACGTATAATTATAACGTTATAAAATCCTAGATGCATGCGCGGACTTTAAACTCTCGGGAGTTAGAAGCGAAAATATAAATATAGGCTATCAAATTCATTAATTAGTCGATTTTTAAATTCTAAATATGGGGATTTGTAAGCAATCATTATTTTAATCGATCCAATGTAATACAATCAGATTAATAATAAAAAATACTTACATACGAGTATATACACTTTACGTAATAGGAAATCATGTGTAAACGTATGAAAGTTTTTTATTGAGCGTACCCTCACCCATATGTTCGAAGGACCGCGGCAATAACCGAAGATGATTTGAATTCATGAGTGAACCGAATCCTCATGCTATGTAGGTGTTGTAATAAAATGTAATAGGGCTATATTGTTCAATTCTTGAACACAGAATCGAATCAGTTCATTAAATTTCATGGGATAGATTTATCCGTGTTTAGTTGCAAAAATAATTGTTCGTTAAATGGTGAAAAAATTATAGCCGATAAATATCTTGTGTATCTAGAAAATGGCTAAAATTATACGTATAATTTACCTGAGTAGTAATTTAAACTATATACTATTTTTAACTTGTTTATTTAAACTATATGCAATACTATGCCCTATGTTTATCGAACACAATAGTACAAATAAATAAATAAATAATTGAATAACCGTCACGCCTGGTCCCTAGCGGGGTAGGCAGAGAGTACGCAGTGCCAAATTTCTCTGTCCTTGCAAACCTGACATGCTTCATCTACATTCATCAGTCTCTTCACGCATACACGCCGGTTTCGGAGGCTCTCCCCCCTCCCCATCCGCTCGTGCCCGACCTATTTGGTCGAGGTAGGAGAGCCTTGGCCTCCCACAACACGGACGTCCATCAACACTCCCGTTGTATATCTTCTTTTTCATTACAAATGTAGGATATTAATTTATATTTTATTTGGTATAATAGACTCTAAGCCGATTTATCGCCCATAACTACGCTGTCTTCCAAATTCAAATCCCGAATTAACAAGTATCTCGATGATAAATTTAGTTCTTCTGTGCCGTGTTGTCTTTGTATAGATACACGTGGGACTCCCGAAAGATGATATGACTGATAACAGTAGGATTTTATTGGTTTGTAAATACTTCCGAGTGGTTAAGTCTTCCAACTGTCGGTATCATGGATCAAATGGATCTTTACCATCAGGCGATAAGTAACATTCTAACATTCACGAATAGAAGAAAATCCAACAACATGTTGAAAATATATTTTCACGCAAATTATCCACCCCAAAAACACGTTTGTGAGATTGTGATTGTGACATCGAATATTAGAATTGGTGAGTGAATCGAGTCATGTCGAGGTTGTAATAAAATCTATATTGAACTGAACTCGGTGTTATTCTGCTTTGATGAACTGGGGTGAATATCGGTTAATAAATTTCGTATATAAGAATCGTAAAATACCTGTTTTATAAACTATATAGTCAAATTACGAGTTTACCTATTTGCTGTTAAGCAGCAAATTTTGGTTTGTATTCGGTTTATGAGAAGTGTGGGATTCAAAGAAGAAACCTGATTATGTAGTTCTCAAGAGCTGCAACGCACGTGTGATTGAGGTTGGAAGCAATAACCATTCATGTTCTGCCGCGGTCAAGTTACATCATGCCACTTAGCTTTACTTAGGACTGTTACAGAAGCTCAGATACTATTAAAATATACCATATTGATTTTAGTATTCAAGTAATCGTGAAAGGAACGGTGATCTGGAGAAAACTTATCAATTACTCTTTCTTCAGCCAAAACCACACTGTTTACTTTAGTTAATGTAACAGTTTATTTAAGAGCGTATTAAGATTTTTTTTAAGCTGTTGTTTTGTTATTCTACCGCTCTCACCTGGTTAATAAAACTGACTTACACGCCTTATATCAGTTAGATTTTTACATTCATTGAGTGTTGTATTATATGTCATGATGAAAAAATTTTTTGATATTGATTAAAAACGATTTAAATTTTACTCTTAAATAATTACATGATTTACTTACAAAGTTATGACAAAACGATTAGAATGCAGTGCAATATTGAAATTTTATCCGAATAAGTTGAGACTATTGAAGAATTTTTCAGTTTGCTTGTAATTTATATTACGAGTATAGTAGTCTTAAAAAATTAACTTAAGTGACCTAAACTCGTTCCTCGACATGAATTTATTTGCTATATAATATTCTAAGCTTACTACACGTACACAATACGTTTGAATGAACTTCAAAAGAAATAAATGAATATACAAACCAATATTACTTAATGGAGAAGCGATACTGCGCCTGTGTAATTCAATGACACTTAAAACTCAGGATGTTCTACAAATGACCACTTCGTTTCACAATGTCGAGGATAGTTTTGACTTTGCGTGCAACTTCCTTCCATCAGTGATACATTTCCGTCGCTCCTGCGACTTGCCATCTAGCTAATTAAATTGGAAACAGCGCAAGGATATTAGCTTAAAGACAAATGGTCTTGGTTCACGCTGCCCGCTAGTTAATTCCTTTAACAGCCATAAATTCTTTTACACTTGCAAATTATTGTCTGATTTTCTGGTCAATGTAAAAACAATTTCTTATTCCATTAAAAGTCTTCAATTAACGTTATTAAAACTTTGATTGTTGCGTCTTGTTTAGTTTGTAATTTTTTCATTACATACATTTTCTATTGTACATACTGATTTGAGAGTTTTGCTTTTAGATATTCCATAAATATTGCAGCAGTTTGTTTCTTTATCTTTGTTGCATTTAAGTTGTCCAAATAAAATATCGGTTATGATATTGGTAGAAATTTAGAAGTTTCATATTAATATAATTATAAAATAGGATTGAGTTGACAGTGTTGGGCCTGTAGAGTGGGTGAAATCCGTAAAGTTAGGAATTATCAATAGCGGTCGGATCTCAGGTGGATGATGGTTACTAGCAGAATCATTATTTTTGTAAACTTTACCACGCTTTTGAAGAGACTTTAAAAAAAGTACTTTGATACTTATCGATAGATACATCATAATATCTCAATGGAACTGCCGTCAAACAATTCAACTACTTCACTAGAGTGGCATGATAAAGTTGTTTGCAGATAACACAAAATGTGAGAGAGAGAGGGAAAAAGGTTGTAGCCATAGAAATTTAAAAACAGTGTACGATTTTTGTAAAACAACAGTTAAATTTTTGACAAGCCTTTACAAATAAGTTTGATTTTGTTTGCTCGTTTTGGCATTCCTACATCATCAGCACAGATTGTGAAATATATATTAGAAACCAAACCTAAATAAGAACCAGTTAACGACTAATGATACCAATTACATATACCAATTGACGGCTTATGTTATTTTTACGCTACAAATTTGTCTTATCCAAGGACCAAAGGCCATGTAAGTTTTGTTCCCAGAATCAATTTGGATGTGTATAATAATAACTTAATTAAATATTACTTATCGTAATGTCAAAATTATTCAATATATTGTTCCATCAATAGCTATTTATAAATCCATTGTGTTTTATATAAGCTGGTTTGATCTACACTTCCACATATTGAAATGGTATTGAGTTCCATATTAACAAATATTGTATCGTGGAGTTATTGAATGAATATATATATGTATGAATTCTATTCGAGTCATCAAGGTTCATATTGTTTTATGTTATAGTATAAATGTGACCTTTCTGCCCATATATTCAATTTCCTCCGTTAAGAAACACCTGTAATACCTTATACGTCGGATCAAATGACAATTGAGGGGTCAATGTTTTCTTATTTATTATATTCAAAGGTAAAAAGGTAGTTAAAGTAGAGTGTGCACAAACAATATGAACACTGGAGTAAAATATATTTATTAATCAATAAAAGTTAACATTTTTCGGATTAAGTAAAACCGGGAGTAAAAATAAATAAATAACCGTCACGCCAGGTCCCTAGCGGGGTAGGCAGAGAGCACGGAGTGCCAAATATCTCTGTCCTTACAATCTGGGATATGTGTTTTTTTTACGTTTAATATATAATTTGAGTGTAATATTTGCAAAGTCTCTGATGGTTAATATAATAGACAACAGCTGAATTTGTTGCTTAAGTTTATAATTAATAAATATTTTATGCTTTTCAGATTTATTACCCAGCTAAGCTTTTGAAATTCATTATTTACTTAAGTTCAATTCCATTATCGACGTTAAGTTGTCACATATTATTTTAAGTTCAGACATCGCTAGAGGTCTAATGTCCTGCCGAACTGAGAATTAAATCGAACTTTATCAACTAAATACAGTGAATGTCTGTTATAATTATCAATTTCGTATTAAAATAGAAATAATGCTAATAACGCATAAATATGTAGCAGCAATATTTGTTTATACCTTTATTTTTTCTATGGCCTCACCCTATACATATGTAACTCAGATAAATTTTGAATTTGAACAATTTCGTAAAAAGAAAGAATAACATAATTCCACGAAAATTTCCCACGACAATAATTCCCATGACATGGTGATAAATTTCCCAACGCATCGTCATTTTTCACTGGGATATAACTGAGGATGCTGCATACAGAACCAGGAAGCAATTTACTGGCGCTCAATCTCAATTATTCTGCCGAATTGTCACATGCCGGTCGTAGTTTGAGAAAACGGAAATTGCAGTAAGTGTTTATTTTATATTTATTTATTTATTTAGATATTAAAAAAGAATCGATATTCACGTCAAGGTAGCCTACAGATTTTCGTAGAATTGTCAGTAATCAATTATGATACTAAAACATTTTTGTTTTTCTCTTTTAAGCACTCGATTTATCTATCTTAGTATTATGTCTAGATATAGAATAATAAGACTTCAGTTATGATATTTAGGTAATCGGACGCAGCTTTGTGCATCTACGATTGTTTTCGTGTCAGAACCCCAGTCTTGTTCGATGTAAGAATAGAGGTGTGTTTCAAATCGTCTGCTGGATAATGCGATAAATTTACATTAAACCCTGATACATGAAATCGCTACTGATATATAACAAATGTAAATAACAAATGTATAACTCGCATGCAGTATCTGCATTATTCCTTCCTGGAAAAGGACGAGACGACTAAGCTGAAGTACCATTTTCAATACCTCAAAGAGATATACAGCAGAATAATTGATAAATAATCTTCACTGGTCATATTACTCTACCGAGAAAATCCTTATGGCACACTGTTTTTAATAGAATATTACCTACGGTGGACGCCACAAGTCCATTAGCAGAATCTCCTTCCTCTAATAAAACGAAACAGCAGCGCGCTCTACACAAAGGGTTGCGGATTATTTCCACGTAAAATATGGACGTGATTAAATTTTAAGCGCTTTAATATAATTTTATTATAAAACTCGTTATAAAGGAATAACTGAATAAATAGTTAGTATCGACGTTCACACTTTTGAACGTGAAAGAACGTTTGTTAGTAAATGGATGTACCGTCAAAAGAGGTTTATTGAATATGCCTCCGCTTATATAGTGATACAGACAGTGATTTATTATTTCAGTAAAGCTACGTTACATCGATCTAAATGTTCAAATAGTGACCCCTCGTGGGAAATGATCTTGAGCGTGTCCATAATTTTGTAATTACGTTAAGTACTCGGCTCGGGTGGTCAATCTTTTTGCACCTCGCTCTCCAGGATTATTATTACGTGCGGATTATATACATGATACAGACGCTCTGTGATGGCAAGGTGGAGGTTCTCGATGTTTCAAGTTGCAGGTATAATGCGTAGCAGCACTAAATACAAATAGTTGCCATCAATCGCTAAGCTTGATGTGATCTTTAGGTTAAATGAGTTAAGTATATTATAAATGATGATTATAATAAAATGTAATCCACGTGACCAAATATGTCAAGATAACGAAAAATGACATGATAAATAATATGATTTGAATTCAAACAAATGCCTTTTCCGAAAATCTCATATTACAGCTTGGAATTAGATTTCTAATACAGTGTATATAGAAATTGTATGTGTATTGTAGCAAATATATTTAATATGTTCTTAAATAAAAAGATAATAGGGGAAAAATAAGATGAACGGTAGTCAAAGACCTTTTTTATTTGTTTATACTTTATTGTTGTTCGCAAAGGGCGCACTCAAGTGTCTGTTCATTTTGTGACACCACTCGTTCAATATCGTCCTTAGATTATTTTTTCCCTGAATAACATTTTATTAATTATAATTGACCCAAATTGGTATATATCGTGAGCAAACGGATAAAAATATGACTTTCCTGATTAATTTGAAATCTGATGACATAATCATGATATAAAAACAAAAAATTCAAGAATTTTTATGTTCATTATATTGAGAAGTTTTTCGATATTCTTCAAATATGTATATACATAGATAGCGGCTTAGAAATGTTTAATTTATAGAATATAAATGATATGATCTGATTAGGGGTGCATGAGAAATAAATATCGCTATAAAAAAAATCTAGCTTTGTTATTATATTAGCTTGAATGATCTAAGCATTGCTCATACATACTATATATATATATATATATATATATATTAGGGTGAAACAAAAAACTTTTTTTTTTTTTGGATCTGACACACAAAAACTTGTTGCTAGGCACCTTTAGAAAGTACTCACCCAGTATGAGCTCTTAATTTTAATAGGAAGATCCTCCTCATCGCGGTTTATTATT
>DVPR01000834.1:0-12323 GCA_018239345.1 Oxynetra stangelandi | reverse complement strand
TTCCATTAAATTTAATTCAGAAGATTCTAGAATGCTGCTGTTCTGGAACTATTCTTTACCTTGCAGCAATGTTTTCATTATTGTTTACCAGTTATTATGATAACAATAATGAAAAGCATTTTGTTTCAATGACCAACATACAAACTGTTTTTTATTCATATATAAACGAGGAGGTAGCAGGTACAAGTGGCAACTGCCGCCCGTGGACTTCAGCAACCAACCTGCAGACCTGTGGAACTGCACTGCTTTATCCGTTAGTATTAAGAAGTTTGTATTAAAGGTTCTTATTAGTAGCAACAGTGCAGGAATAGGATCTTAGGATAGGATCTTATCTTACATAATTTTTAAAATAATAAGATGTTCAGAGAAGAAATGGTAGCAGTGGCCTTGTGACACAATAGACGTTTGAACCCTTGTTACAGCTGTCTAGCATGATAAATAAGATAGTGCCCAATAAATATAAAATAAACATAGCTTTAGGGTAAAAAATAAACCTTATTAACTTAGTATTTTTACGGAGATTCGTGGTAAACGCCAATTGGAAAAACGAAGCCATAATTAGAGGATAGACGTCTAGACTATTTTAATATTAATGTTTATGTTTTTATACACAATGAAGAATTGGCATTGCGCTCGATTGTTCTGATAGCATTTAAATATCTGTATCTGAATCCGCATGGGTTTTCAAGTTAACCCGCGGTCACTCACAGACACGTGTTACCAGAGAAACTACTTTCGAATTTATCCTGTTTGAATACAAAATTGTATCAGAAAATAATACGGATAATGAAAATCATCTTCATTATACGTTTAATCGGTTCACATAGTTGGACATGGTTCTCCGTTCCGAATGAGAAGGGTAAGGCTTATAGACTGTCACAGGCTTATAGGCGTAGGCAGATAGAAGAAATATTAGCAATACATATGTGAATTTGGCATATTAGGCATTTTGGCATTTTGAGTATTTATTAGTTGTTTGGCACTCCGTGCTCTCTGCCTACCCCGCTAGGGACCTGGCGCGACGGTTATTTATTTATTTATTTATTTTTTATATGTGAATTTTATTTTGTAGTACTAAGCCTACAAGTGATGTATGAAAAATAATTAACCTTATATTATTTTTTCTTAATCGACTTACTGAATAGAAATATGTATATACTAGTATATCGGAATAAAATAAAATATATAGAGAATTGCACGAGAAATTCAAAAGAGCATCGCACTCCAATTCGCATACGTACATACAATATAATAATGCTTATTTACTATACGATTGAATATTAATTAAGCGTTTTCAGTAGTTAAAGACTAGACAAACATCCTGTTTTCTACTTTAATCATAGTCGTCATATTTACTTAGTGAACGTAATCTTGACCTGAATGAGAATAATATAAATATACATTTTTCAACTTTTAAATTTAATATTTTCTTCTTTTATATACGCTGAACATGTAGTGCTCTGGACGTGAAAGTAATGATAATAGCACAGATTATCATTTCCATGTTTAACACTGAGCCGTTCCACAACTGCCTCCGGCTTGATATATGTATATGGCTGCATGAGTCATATGATTAAGTGCCAATAAATTTAAATGTACCTAACGCTAATTTTATATGAAAGTATTTGTTTCATTTATGTTATTTATTTTACTAATAACCAAAAACTACTAATGCACAAACATTTCTATCAAAAGTGCTATAAAAACAGCAGGGATTGTCGTAAAAGTTCGGAGTAACTGCTAGGTCAAGGTGTGTCTCTCGCCAGTCGCCGGTAACTCGATCGGCTGTAAATAATCCATTAATTATTATGATAACCACTAAAAATCACTAATTATTACGTTAAAAATAATACGCTTTGCGCTCCCCAGCAGTGTTTGTATTAAAGCGCTGTAAATAATCATAGTACATATAATAATATCTTAGAACAGCAGCATGGTCGTGTCGTCTGATAACTTACTAAGTATAGTCTGTGCTATGGTGACCAGACTGCTGATAAACATACATACATATGTGCATATACTTATAAATACTTAGATTATATTACAACCAGAGTCAGAACTTATGTGAACCCACAATCTGAGTTTCGGTAGCCAGGATCATTAGCCACTAGACCAACGGGCCTATCTACTCAAATAAACATAACTGGATGTAGGGTAGTTAGCTTTGGTCATTGATAACCCATCACTACACTTCTGGACTAAGTAGCATAAGTTGTGATACTACGCTATACTATATATGACACTTGCAACTCCGGTATGTGTTACCCCACTATTTTACATATATATGCCAACTATAAACAGATATTTGAATCTTATGCAACGTTTACTGCCCGATATACAAGCTTTGACCTATTGAAAGTATTAGAATGAGCCATCCAGTATTTTGCTGTCGAAATACCCTATCATGAATATCATTTCCAATGAACTCTTTACAGTAAGTATTTTTTATTTATTAACTTTTATAAAATTCATAAACTATTTGTACACATAACAAATTAGTATGTTTTATTCGCAACAGTTATAGATTTTGAAGTGGTTTTAAGTTCAGGTCAATTCAAGGGAATAGATATACATAAGTATATATAAAAGGCGAAAATCTCACTCCTCAAGATTAGCAAGGCGTCTATGACCAACTTTGAATAAGAAGCATATAAGAAGGAATGGGAAGCATATAGAAAAGAATAGGAAGCATACAGAAAGCAGACTGACTAACTGCAATCATGTAAATATATATTTATTGACTTTACTTGTGTATACTAACATCTACCTGCAGCCTCGTTACAAATTAATACTACCTAAGAGTGTTACTAACAATTAGTACTAACTGACACATGCATAATCAAGACAAAGTCCATTCACATTGAGACTGGTATCAGACGTGCATGGAACACAGTAACTAGTTGTGACTAAAATGGCTCTATCGCAACATTTCTTTCTAGTTTTACCCGACGGCTTTGCTTTCGTAAGCGGAGGTGTAGGAGTATGTCCCAATATTGAGGAAAAGCTTCAGGTAATTCAACAATACGAGACGCACGCAGTCGGCGGTTGATTTAATATGAATCGCCCTGATGAGAACAAACGACTGTTTTTTAAAGACCGACGCACACTGCAGCAGCTCGTCGTGATCCTTAATAAAGTGGTCTTGATCATGATAATAATCACTGATAATGTTAATTGCAGTTGCTTCGCTCAGAAAAAAATATTTTAAACAAAATCAGCTGTCACAATAATCTTTTGGACAGTCACTGTTTTTTATTTTAGCAACAGGTTGGCTGTTTTTAAAAGAAGAAAAAAAATTATTTATTTATACCTTTTCATTTTTAATCGTTTTATTTCATTCACAGGTTTCCTTTCATAAGGAGAAGGCTTAAGATATGCAGGTTTACTCAAGATGTTTTTCTTTATTACAAAAGATGTTTAGTTAAAAAATGCAAGGAATTTAACTTAGTAAAGAGATAGGTTTTGTAACAAAATTCGAATCGTTTACCCTCGGATCGGGTATGTACTAGTATATTAATGAAACACAACGATAATTACTGCAATTAAAACTGATAGCAATAAAATCTAAACTTTCGAGCTGTGTAGGTTGATCTTTATCGTGATGACGTCACTAGGTACGTGACGACAGTGAAGTATAATATTACTCCTGTATATTTTATGGGAATTTGGAGACGTTTGAAGTACGGTTTAACTACATAATTATTTTTCACATGCGTTGAGAACAGATTTGGACCGGCCATATTTACAGTGTGTTCACTGAACACAATTTTACTAAGTCTACAACCCTGTAATTCACCTGTGTCAGTTAATATAGATCTCAGGGCGAATTAATTGTGTAAATAAGCTTGGTGGGCGTGATTCGATTATCCTATATAGATATATTAAAAAGTGGAAGAAACCACTATTAACAAATACAATAATAAATGTATTTTTGTCTCCTCACAAAATTAAATTTTAGAATGCGATAACAAAACATTGAATATTTTAAAACATATTGTCACCTTCGTGAGAGGATACAGTCAGCATCGGGTTATCGGATATTTTCATGGTTACAAATACTTCTATGTTCTTATACAACATTTAGATAAGGACTAAGGCGGTTATATTACAATAACAGCTTTAAAAATATTTCACACAGTGGTTGTCAAGATAAAAAATTCGAATCCGGGCTAAGCATTTATCTAAATGATAAATATAAGTGCATGATAGTTGTTTAACAGATCCTTATGCTTGTGGATCATCCTTATGGATGTTTAATAGAATATTGTGCTTATATGTCATAAAATAATATCGTATATATGTACGTATGGCTGCAATGGTACATATCCCACTGCCGGCCATGGGTCTACACAGCCATTGCGGGACGCCTGCAGAATACTTGCCCCAGCATAGATTGGCGAAGGTATATGTTTGTCTTTTAATAATATCATCTCATACAGATCATTTTAAAGTATAAATGAACTAATTATTTTGAAAAAAAAACGTGTCACAAATTTTAAAAAATTTCGAAGAAGTTCCATTAATTTAAAGTTTTTAAATATAGTTAATATTATATTTGTACAAGTTTTTCGTTTATAACTAAGTGAGTTTGTCCAAGTTTATTGCAAGTGGCTCTCTGCATAATAAACGGTAAGGTACGAGTTCCATTAAAGACTAGCTAGTTGTTCTTATTTCATCACATAAACCTGCTCCATGTGGCAGTCGTTCCTGGCGTTTTAGTAGTAACCACTCACAAAATTCAAAAACAAATCTAACCGTGTATTTAATCAAAGAAAAAGTGTAATGTTCTTTGTATGCAGAATGGGATGGGAGGTATTTATAAATAATATATTAAAATATATTAAGTTGTAATAATCGAAATAGAATAATGAAAGTTTATTTATTAATATTGCAACTTTAAAATACTCTTGATTTTCAAAGTTAATAAATAAATAATTCTACTCGATTCGCGTAACATAATGAATGACTCTTTCAACATAGGATACACTTAACTAAAGCTTATCAGAACATCTGTCAAGATTCCATTAACGTGTCGTTGCGTGTATATCATTATTAATTCTTATCACATAAAAATAGATATAGATGCCAGTTTCCCGATAGTTGCAGGAAATGTCATTGTTGTCAGATAACCTTATAAACAACTTACGTAATTATAATTATAAAGTGGATAATAAAGAGGGTGCTCATGTATAGTTAAGTGTTATGTTAGGATATCTGACCCTGGGATGGAGCGAGACAAATGAAGCAGAACGTCAAAACACTTTACGAGATATACGGAGGTTTCTGTCATAAAACACAGTCCAATTCCAAAGCTAAGCTGCTCAAAGCTAATTCATGAAAAACGGTCCAACGAGTTGTAAAAAGTTTTCTCAAGAATATAGTAGACCTTGCTATGAGAGGTCTTCATTTCAAAGAGCGACCATTCCAGACGATGGTGAGTCACTGTCATTTAACCACAAAAATGTCATTGTCTTCGTATTTTCGTAAGACACTTCAAGATAGTAATATTTATCACACACATCATGTGTGATGACAAGTGTGATGACAGACTTCACGCAGCTTAGAGAACATTACGGAGAACTTTAGTTTTACTTACAATTTTTCCATCACCGGAATTTATAATTAAAATTGAAGTAAAAACAAACACATCTTACGAGTCAGAGATTTGTAACTTGGATTAGAATCTCAAACCGTCGAAGTGGAACTATCAATGCTTTTATGGCACCTAACCCAGGCACCTTTGCCGTTTGATAATATCTGAAAGAGATACATGACGGCGCGATACGCATTCGTTCATATCTCCTGAATATTCGTTTTCACACATGTATGTGAAAGTAATTGAAATTGCTGTACCTATAGAGTTCTTCGATTTAAACTTCATAAAAGCTACAAAGGGAGCATCATGTATATCGCGATATTGCCAATAATGCCTCGCACACGCACATACATATCTGTGTAATTCAAATTGTGAGCTTCGGAATCTTAGCAATATTGTGCGAAATGTGTTGCGTAAATGTTATATTCTGCATAGCTTGTTAAAATAGGATAGGGTCCATACACACTGTCCCATAGTTGCGCCTAACACCAACATTGACCAGATTTAAACAGTAAAATAATCTTCAAAGTTTTTGGAATATTGCACTCTACTTATATACTATTTTTTTTATAAGTTTACGTTCGTGTCACAAGAGGTCCTTGATATACATAAGTAATAAAGAGGATTAAGGTAAGACTTAATAGTTTGGACTGGCTGTACAGTGTAATACAAAAAGTTCCATTGCATAATCATAATATAGTAATGCATATATATTTTGCATTTTATCTCATGATAACTGATCTTAGCGACTCATACCTAGCTAGAAAATCTTCAATAAAATCTCAAGTTGCAACTAGTCGTTGAAGAGTGTCTAAATAAATTATGAATGCCTTGATACCCATTTAAGTCCTTGGTCCAATTTTATCTATACTTTTCGTTCATTTTCCAAAAGAAAATATGTAGAGATGCTGTTGAATAAGCAATATCCTTATTCTTTATTTATCGTATTTCATGTCATTACTGATAAATATTGTATGACGATAAGTATTCATAGGACCCACATGCTCTTGTTACCATATATATTAAACTATGAATAAAATGTAAATGCCATGAAAGCAAAAAACATTTTATTGCATACATTTTTACGCGTAACTGGACAACGTTTCACGTGTCAGACGTTAGGTATATAGGTATAAGCATCAACCATCTTGTTGTTTCACAGCTATCGATGGCCTTTCAGAACTAAATGGTTGAAGGTCATATTTGGGTACACTGATTAATTAGGAGTAGGCAGATTTAACACATCTTAAAATAACATTATGGAACAAAGCCTGCTTTGCTATGTTTTCCTTCACCGTTAAAGCATATTTAGTATTTTTAAAACGTACATAATTTAACATTTTGTGAAAATATACTGATACAACTGAGGTTTAGTATTAGGTGAAAACAATATTAATAGCAAAAAACAAGAGCTATTTAACAAAAAATAGTATAATTGAAACGAAAGTGACTTTTCCGCTCATGTCACAGCAATTGTCTCTAGCGATCCAATCGTGGAAAGCGGAAACCCTTGTGAAAAGCGTTGTGTAGTCGAAATTTTTGCCACTAACCACTCCCACGAGAAGATCTCGATTCGTCTTCTCAACGGGGTCGGTAGTAAACTTACAAGCTAAAGGTCCACCAGAGTCACCTCGTGCCACATCGGTTAACATAGAATTTGAGCAAATAAAATTATTCATGTTCATTTCCCATATCTTCGAACATTTGCGCCTCGGCAAGATATGAATAGGCGCCATTAATAGTTCCCGCGTGGCAGCAGCCCTCGTGCCATGTGCAATTTGCCCGTAACCAGCGGATATGCACGTTCTCGGATAGTCCATGTGTCTCCTCGCAAGAATTACGTAGTTCACGTTATTACCAAAATTCCAGCGCCGATCCACGGTGAAAACGGCAATGTCGTTATTCGGAAAATGAAAGTTTTCGTGTAAAGTCAATTTTTTTATTTTCCTCCACTGCGTGGTCGTATTAGTATTTGGCGTGTACATTATGTCTTTGTGAAGGTTTCCCGCGACTACGTAGAGGATGTGTGGGCGTTTCGCGTAATAGAAATTGTTGCCTTCGAAACAATGCGCGGCCGTCACAACCTTCGATTTGCTGATAATACTCCCCCCGCATAAATTCCTCCAGACAAATCTTTTACCTACTCTGTGTGATGGTTCTTTTATAGATACTATATATGGTATCTGACCACTCACAACTGGCTCACCGTTCACTATAGCTGGTTTCACATAGTGTTTGGAATATTTTAATGTTGTGATAACTCGCCTGTCTGCTTCGCTTCTCGTTTGGATCACCAATAATATGATCAGGAGACATTTTTGAAACATTCACTAAAATTTTTGTCGTATACTTGTTATTAGTAAAATGTGACAGTGTCATTTAAAGAGAATGCGTTCAATTTCAACACGTCTTCCAATGTGATTTACGTTCACGGACAAGTACATACATATTATTTTTCTTAGGAGTAAGCATAAAGTAGTAATTTCCACCAATTACAGTCCTAAAAAACTTGTTCCGCTTTGTTTACTTTTGACCAAAATACTTAACTTTTTGTTCGAAATACAGATGGCCAGACGTACTCATTTTGGCTCTATCATTCACTCTCACCTTACGAATATATTAATTAATTCTACTATTATTCATTTTTCTGTATGCTCCAACAAGTTAAACGTACTTTCTTCATTCTATTCACTGCACCCTACTGGCACTTTTACCTTATATTTATTTTTACTATGTTCGTATTCACTACTATACATCAATCGTTCAGCACCGTTCTATTGTTATTGCATGTGCATATGAAAATATTCCAGTATTCTTCACTTTGTGTAATTAAATTTTAATCTTACATTACGTTGTTACTTCATGACTTTTGGAACTCGTAACCTAATTGAGTTTTTATTAATTTAATCAGTCAACAAAATATTGACGTTTTTGTCAGCAAAACATTTATTATCTGGTTTTATTCAAATAATTTCCTAAAATGAAACTTGTATGACAAGAAAACAGTACGATTCCGTGTAAGAAAATCTCGATCAACAATTAGCACATACGCAAATACTTTAAAGGAAAAAAAAACGCAAAACGTGGCTATGAAACATTTATTTATTTTATCCGTTTCATAAACAATATGTTCTATAAAATTTTGCAAGGTATTAAATACCGCATGAATCTCTGAATATGTACCAACAGCCCGGAGAACCATTTCGTCAAACGTGAATATACCACAGCATACCAACGCATACGAAGTAGAGTTTGAAACAAATTAATATATAGACACCTACATAAAATCGATTGATAAAAAATAATGGATAATTGACTCCGATAAATTAATGAACGATTCTATGAACTTTACAGGGTCCATTTGGAAATAAACCACACATTATGACATTTTAACGATCTACCTATGTATATTTGCTGATATGAAAAATATGAACTGAAATATTTTTCTCAACTGGGTAGAATATGATATTAGGCTTGACGTATTTCCCGACTATGTCTTGCTAATTTTATTCGATGAACAAACCTTGTTTGGTAAACTCATAAATGTCCCACTGCATTGAAGACCATTTCCATGATCCCTTAACTAGGGCCACACGGAATGCATTTCCATTTGCCTTATTCTGTGTCGAGTGTGACATTATTTTTATCTATTAGATAACATAAGCTTACGGTTTAAGATAAACTACAATGTATACAAAATTGAAACAGCGCCGTCTGGTGTCGTAAAAATATCGCACTCGGTACACTGCTGCAATTGGTATATTTTCAACAAAAATAAGCAACTTCTAAAACTACAATAATGTAATATTCAATGTAGAGGACTTTGGGACTAATAAGAGTTTAACAAGTAAAACATTTTAAATATATTTTATGGGTATGTAGAAAATACGACAGTTCAAAATGGTCCTTCGAGCTTGATTTGGGCAATATTCGTAAATCTATTAAAACTAGTCATTCGCTTATTAGTACTTAGGTTCGATGTTGTTAAACAATGTTTGCCAATCGATGTCGAACGAGTAACATAAATTTAAAGTCCATTTTGAATACATGTCATAACTATTTCAAGACATTGTTAAAATTTTCATTAACAAATTACTTTAAAAAATACACAAATACATAAAAATTTTTGAAACGAAAGAAATAAAAATTCTATTAATGAAAACCTGAAGCGAAATCAGTCTACACTAAGATATGATATTTGTCCTATTATTGTGCATGTCATAGTTTAAAATTACATCGATAGGTTTCACTGGTTTTTTTTCGTATTTATCTCTTATGAGACAAAATTAAATACTGCCTAAAAAGATTTTCAAGATGTCAAAATATATTATTTACATTTTTGAACAACAACACCCTTCATATTTGTACCTAAGTGGAGGCAGGGGTCGCTCACTCGCCTGCAGCGAGAGAGACAATATCGCAGTGATACAAACGCTATGAAATATAATCAAACTCGATTACAGTAAAGATGGCGCTACTGTCGCCGTCCGGCACGAGGCAACTGTCCTTTTAACGTTTTTGGCCGCGTTCATATCTACATGTACGCGCTCCTGATGTAAATGAACAACATCAACATCGTAAAAATCTAAAGCTCACGCTAATAAAGTAGATAAGCGAAATTTGTTTTAACATTAATTTATCTTTCCCTTGGTACAAAGTTAATTCAAGATCCATAGATAAATGAATAGGTCGCCTTTGGGACGTATAGTGTGGCAAAAAAGTATGATGCTGTGACATCAATTTCACAATGATGATGAAACGCGCGATAGTGGCGCCCCCAGTTTGCTCTGCTCTCTTTTGCCAATCGGTGTAAACTAGTTCAGTAAAAAAAAATTATAGCAGAAATAAATTTGGCAAATAATTAGCCTTATTACTATATAGAGATATACTTATATCAAATCTACTTTTTATCTTACTCACTAAGTTTAATCATACAAAATATCTAATTACGACATGTCAACCATTTCAACAACGCGTTGTATAATATAATATTTTAGTGTAATCATTATTATTTTGAATACACGCGATTCAAATAACAGAAGTAACATTACTGTATCGTGTTTCTTATGTATATTTTTCTCATTAAATGTATTTACTTAAAAATAGGCAATATGATGTACATATATCATTCATAAATTCCTAAGAAATTCCGCAAAATGAGGTTATATGTTAGTATATGTCTATGTGTCTTACTTCTATAAATATTCATGAAACATTAAGATTACATTTTATTATTAATACGCATTTAAGTTGAAAAATTAAACAATAATAATATGTAAATTAATTCAAATTCATTTATGTCGAATAATTACACAATTATAATAATATTAAAATATTTAAATTATGAATTAAAGTCATACAAAATAATTATACGCAAGCATATATATGCATAATAAGAAGACCAGAAAAAAAGACTCATTATAATGGCTTTTTTAAATGCATTAATCATTTTTTGATGGTGTAGAGATTAGTTGCGTGTAATTTCAACGAGTCATCCGAGTTTATTCATTATTAGTTAGTAGTATCTAGATTTAGATAAAACTAGTACTAACGTATTAAATTATGTATAACATTTAAATAGAATAAAATTTACAAATGGCGCCGGCGAAAAAAATTTTGTAATGCATTTTTTTTTTGTTAGTTTTAATCATTTGATTGTTACTTTAATGTCAAAGGAACATTTTGATTTATAAAAACGTATAACATACAAAGAAGTGTTTTTGAATTATTAAAAATCCTATGATTAATATTAAGTCTTGTAAGATTAATCATCATGTGAACGAAAAAGGTTGTTTAGTTCACTAATATAAATTTACAAAGAATACGCTATTTTCGAAAGCACTCATAATACTCTTATTAATATACACAAAAACTATGTTACTATTATGACCATAGAGTTAATATCAGGCAGAAATGTCTACGCTTCCTTTCAACCGCAGTAGTTCATTCGTTCAGTAGTTATTCAACGATGAAATGTTTGATTTTGTTTTTATTATTTGGGAAAAAATATACTTGGATGACTTTCAACTATTTATCCTTTTATAAGAGCTAGAGCACAGCCGTATAGGAACAAATAATTCGGGAGACATTTCTACTTGATATGTGGTCTATGTTTACGTATATAGTAAAGCAATATATTGTTGGCATCCAACTTGAGGATATAAAACAGGAATGTAAGGTTCACTCCCCATGACACTACTTGTCCTGAAGTTGCACATAGTTGGCCGGGAACAGTCCGTACGCGCCTTTACACAGCCCCTGCCACCAGCCCTCGTCGATCTAAAAAGAAATTATTTGGTGAGATTGCCGTAGATATTAAGGCAGTAAATGTTACTACGCTAGATCATTTTTCATCTTTGCATAGTTTTACGCACCGTAGAAGACACATTTTTAAAATAATTCTATGGTTTCCTGACGACGGTCGCATCACCGTTGCAGGAAGTGATATTCAATCGTTAAACGCACATAGTAAAGAAAGAGGTGCGCGCCAGGAAGAGGGCGAATTCTAAGCCACTAGACCGTCACGTCACCAGCACAATTAAGGTACTCGAAAAGTGTGTAATATATCAGAGGACCGCATCACCGGCGAGGCGAATCGTATGTAACGTTCATACAATAGTTACAAAAACTCGGATATAATCGGATACAACAACATCTACCATGACGATGTTGGTGATGAGGTCGTCGGGGTCGAAGGAGATCTCGTCGGGCGCCGCCGCCTGGTAGT
>DVPR01000833.1:0-12326 GCA_018239345.1 Oxynetra stangelandi | reverse complement strand
CATATATACTTAGAAATAAATACTTAAATAGATATTATTTTACACCCAGACACAGAATAAATACTTGTGCTCATCACACAAATATTTGTTCTGGGTGGGGATCGAACCCACGACCCCCGGTTCAACGGCTAGGTTCGCTAACCAATGCACCAACGGGCCAGTCATTTACCAGTATATGCATTTGATGTAAATTATGTAAGTTATTAACTAACGCATGTCTGACTGAATATTAAACGGCAGTTAGCGATATAACAACACTTGGTGTTCCGCCTATGTGGTGATAAACCGGTCGGTGGTCTCGTTAATGTGTTTGCATTCGGGCAAATGACCGTGTGTATGGCGGTGGCCAATTACCACGTTTCCATCGAGCCACGATCTTCTTGTTTGTCTTCTCTTTTTATTTACACACAGAACTACTTCGTACCTGTGTTTCGTTAATGTGTCGTGCAATAGCGTTACCTCGATGGCTTCTTCGTGCATCGCTACGAGGCAAGGCTATGATAATCAAGCGGGTTATAGTTGGCTCCCGATATACTCCGGTAACGACGGCCGCCGGCGTCTCCCGCCGGAAATAAAGTTTGATTTAGTTCAGACGAAACAATCCGTTTGTTGGTACAATAACGAATCCAATTATAACTATACCGGTCAGGACCTCACAATCTGATGTGATAAATTATGCTCAGACAGTGGTTATACGAGATGGTTTTGGACAATTTCCTTGAAATGCCGAAATGGCGCTGCGCAGGTGCGTGCGTGGTGCACGAACAACTTTCTAATTTGTTTATCAGTTGTTTAGTAATGTTATGCCCTCAATTGCCTATAGTCGTTTCAAATAATATAATATTTATTGGTAAGCATGTGATATATGTTTTGTTACAATAACGTTAAATATCTAACTATTATGACAGTTACTTAATACTATTAAGATAAATGCAATATAATGAAATATTGATAATGTATATTTGTATTTATTTATTATAATAAAGTGTATATATTTTGTAACAGTAATGTCGCCGAGACTAGTTTGAGGCCAACCGGCAGATATCACACTGTTTGATTGATAATGCTTATTTCACAGATCTTGGGATTAACTTACAGCTAGTTCAATATTCTCAAGATATGCTAAGATTGTCGATTTAATATCCGGTAACTTTCAATTAAGTTATCACTATTCCAGGCGCCACCAATCGGAGGCCCAATCGTTTGGAATTACTTAAGTGTCTGGTAAACAATAAACGGCTTGTATGATCCTCTTATAGTATGAAACCAATATTTATTCTTAATGTAACGTTTTAACCAAGTCCCGTGCTATCAAAGAAGGATATGATGACATGTCAGCGCATAGGTAAACTCAACGATCTCAGCTAATCTTACAAGTACGCTATAAAAACTTTGTATATAAGTATATGATACACATAAGCCAATATGCTCGAGATCGGAAAATTGTACATACATCCTGACTTTACTCTTATCTATTCATTACTAAAGGATGCTCAGAACAGTTTTCTCGGGGGTTATCTGCCAAGAAAAATGTCTAAAATATAATTTTACTCTTCTATTCATGTCGCCCGGGGCTAAGTGATAAAATCTGACAAAATATCCCCATTTTCCCCTTTTAATACATCTGCCAGCAAGTCTAACTGACTTGTCTCACCGCTTCCGCGTGAGAGTCGTGCAGTGAAAATATTTGTATGTGTGATGAAAGGTCCGATATATTTTCAGTTTAATGTTGTAATAAAAGTTGTAAATCGATTTTGTTATGCTAGTTTATAGAATGTTTAAAAGTATTAGATACGATGTTGCTGTTACTCGCCTCGATCGCGATTTAAAAAAGTTAAATGTCTTTGAGGTATACTCTTAATGCTTCAGTACGAGACTCTAGTTGAGATGTTAAGAAATATACGCCTAAAAATTTTATTTTAGGTCAATACTTGGTCACTATCCTATTACCGTTTGTATCTAACGTCGGATAGATTTAAATTACAACCTGCTTTCACGTGTAGATTATGTTTGAAGGTTAATTTGATATGTCTCGTGTCTCATTATGTGTGATTCATATTTATCTGTATTTCGCCGACGGTGGGCCAACTGCGTAAAATATCACATCCTTGCCTCGAGCCAGTCGTCAGCTGTTCAGAAGCTCCGCTCTACGATCCGTGCACATTTATGAAAAAACTTTTGTCTACATCCTTGGCATTGTCTCGTCGACTGTCGGATTTATTCTGCCTTTTAACTTTGTCTTCTTTCTTCACCGTGTATACGTTCGCAGGGGATACGGATCGGAGTACGCTTTTCAAAGTTACACTGCAGTCAATTTATGCATGCTTTCATCATGTCCTACATTGTTTTCGAAAGTATCTAGCTTCAGTAGTATTAAACGTTTGATAGCATTGACGTTAGCATGCTTTCGTTTAACTCTTGTCAAACTGCTATAGTTACCAATAGTATGATGTATTTAGTCTATAAAGTCTAAAAGTGTCTAATATCAGTTCCACATAAAGACTATACTGTAAAGTTAGATATGGGCACGTCCTTACCGTTACGTAAGGCTTAACTTAAGTACGTCTTCACTTCCACATAACTGCGTCGCAACAATAAATTTGTCGTAAATATATTGTTTGGAATACAAATGACATAGTTGTTGTAAACATAATCATATTGCCATTCAAGGGCCAAACTTGATAATAAGCTCCAATGGACGTTCAATTGTGCAGACAAGTGTCACGCTATGCAAATTATGTAAATGAGTCGAGAGTTAATCGGCTGCATACTAAGACGTCGCTTATACAAGTTCGCAGTAATGGAGGCACGTTGCTGGCAAAAGCAACAGTTATAAAAACTTAATAAGTAACTGTTCACTTGTTTGTGCCCCTTCTTCCCCACCCAATGTTCTGTTGTTCTTTTATGAAAAAAGTTTACACGGTTGCATTCGCCCGCTGACTTTATATTGTCAAATTTAGGTTCGCTTGAGTGTGCCTACTTCGAGTCAAAGGGCGTTGTTTGTTGGGTTAGTTTTAAATGGAACTATACGCAAATTTTCTTAACAGTAAAAATAATCATTTCTAATCTCCGGACGGGTGTTTGGCATGCCACGTTTAGACAATTTTGCGATTTCGGTGAAAACATTTTGCAGCTGCACAACGCTGCCTTCCTTTTAAAATGCATTAGAAGCAGTTGTCACTGTTGCTACTTACTCGTAAATTATGGAAGAAGTATAAAAATATTGCAAGTTGTAAATTTCAGAGCGTTGTTCCTGATAGTATTGGCCACAATATTGTGTATTCTTGTGAGATTTTTATGTGACGGCAATATTGCATACGCCCTCGAAACGTTCGCCCGTAATAAACGTTGCCTGTAAACCGAAACGGGTATTTATATTGTTTGTTTGTTTGTTTTATTTTGCATGAAAACATGTTAGTTGGTTGCAAAGGCAATTCTTGTTCTGCGTTCGCCTAATTTAGCCGGATAGAATACAAATGACATTCCATCCACGAAGTCAGTGTTCTAGAAGCTGAGCCGCTTACTGGCCGAGCATAGCGCTGGCTTAAGTCCTTCTATAGCCAACTTGCCGTCTTATCTATTTGTACAGAGATGCTGTACTTTGTTCCAAAATAAATTCAAATGTTCATAACTTTTTACCTTTAAGGTTTAAGTTGTCTAGCGAAGGTATATAATAAATCGAGGTTTATCCATTTCCGATATTTACAACTTTCTTTCAAAAGTAACATCGAGTTTCCATTGTTCAATCTCTCCACCATGCTCACGGAATGCCTCTGACTATGAGGTCTAAACCCATAATCCAGGGAGCCATAATCTTAATGAATATTGAAAATAATTACCTACCACAGTTAACCAAATACTGAATAATAAAAGTGGACAATAATAGTTTCATTTTAACGCCCTCTCGCCGCTCCGTTCTGGAATGGATGGCTGTGTTTTTTTTCTTGAACTGAGACGAATACTTATCTATAAGCCATGCAAAATAATTTATAACAGCCGCTTCAATATGTAAAACAGCAAAGCGGGAGCTGTATCTTAACAAACGGCGGATAGAATCGTCCTTCGACAAACACAATGTACATGGAGAGAAAACGGCTTATTCAATAGTTGATTTATGTAAAGGCCCGTCTACAGGAAGGACGATTTGAATAGCGCCCCGCTCGCTAGTCGTGTCGAACCTGAAAGCTTTTCATAAATGAAGTAGCTTCACCTCAGAGAAAGGTGACTAAAAGCCCCTCCCCCCCTTCGTTGTTATAGAAGAAACTTCACACTTTGTGACGAGCGAACCTAAAGTGCCTGTTGTATTATAACAAACATATTAGCAGCATGTCACATGTCAGTTTCTTGCGGAATACATATTAGTTACATCGGGGGTGCTCTGTACATACTTAAACAAATGCTTGGTACGCACTCGTGAAATTGTTTTAACGTTGTTTTTTTTTAATTATGTTAATGTTATGTCGTCGCTCTTCTCCCGTCTGTATATTAATAAAATGTATCATATGTTTCTAACAAAGAAACTACAATTTATGATTCGCACATTTTGAAAGTCTATTATTCACACTCAAAAGTTACTTACGGATAATATTATATTTATAGCAACACCAAAATTTTCTCTTCTTTCCTTTTTTATTCATACGAGTATTATCATTGTATGTGCGACGGTAAATAGCTTTGTATGCACGTCAGTGAATTTACTATGCCAACATTTTGTTAATTGTAACGAATTATGCAAACGAGTCCGCTAGAGATACATTAAACAATAATTTAATTAATTCCCATCAATCCACAACCTGCATGCGTACACACACACATTTAGCACCATATCTTTTCTGGTTAAATTTGAACAACAATAAATAAAACTCGACTTCGCGAATTGTTAATCAACATCGGAGCATGTTGCAAACATTGCGTGAATTATTTAATATTACAATTGGAATGCGTTCGAGGGCGATAGTGATCACTGATCCAAAAACGGTATCGCGTTTTCGCGTGCGGTTCGTTCCCGAGCAGTCTGAGCGAACGTCGCGTGATCGCGGCTACTCGCGTATCTTCGTGATCGACTCGCTCCAGCGATACGTAGATATGTCATGGACTCGTAACTATTGCTTGTCGTTTTACCGATGAAATTACATTCATTAAAAAGTAAAAGCATATGCTTATATAAGAAAAAAAACTTGATGTACACAGATTCCGTTGTGTGAGTGACAATGACACGAAAGTTGTTTTTCTATATGTATGCATAGGTTTTGAGACGATTTTTTCAATTTCCAAGTCACATTCGATAAAAAATAATAGAAATGCTTATTTTTATTTTTACCACACGTCGTAAATAAATGCCATATAATACGCGACGGTATCGTTCACATTTATTTCCCACTACACGCGGACTGACTTAAGTAAAAAAAATCGCTATACATTCGATTTGTCAAGGAAATGTAAGCATGCCTAAGCATTAATAAAAAGAAACGAATCTTCCGCAAGACAAAAGAGCCAGCATCAATATTTATCGGCGTACTTAGTATTAATCGGGTCGGATCGTGCGCTGTATCGAAACAGCGAACGTCGGCGTTAGCGGATAGATGGACTGTCGCGGTCGGAGCGCGCCTAATTTCTCTTCGGCGAATTATTTTTCAGCCATCGTAGCCCCGCTTTCGTAGCGCCCGCCTAAGCCTCCTGCCTACAGCCTCGCCACAACGTAGCCGTAGCACAGGCTGCTCGTGCCGGGACGAAGCGAATATTTTCAGCCTTAGTTCGCTTCGAGACGCGCCGTTGGCCGGTCGTGTCGCGCCGCTCCTTTTATCTCGCCGTGCGTACGTAATGTGTGACAATAAGTGTTGCTTCCTATTTATTATCTAGAATACTATTAACAGTTAAATTATTGCGATTACAGTAGTATTCTACGATTATTATTGTTATTTATTAAATACTAAAGTGTCAGAATAGAGTTGTTTGCATATTTATCCTGCGCGTGTACATGCTGTTTTACATGGGGTAAGATTATTGTTTTGATAAGTTTATATATATATATTTTTTACTTGCACAATGACGTGTGAAAAATCTTAGAATAAATCACTTGTATGATTGTCAGAGGTCCGACCAAACTTTAGATAACCTTTTGTTTACATATCAACATCATCTTAGAACTTTATAACAGTGAATATCATTACTAATGTTTATAGTAATTAAATGTATAATGATTTTAATGTACAAGTGTGGTTCAAACACAGAGTATTGTTGCACAATATAAATATTAATGTAGCCGATGCTTTCAAATTTGCCAATACTGTTGCGTCACGACGTGTGATTGATGATTCATTTTATTGGGTAAATAACAATGCAAAAAGTGTATTGAAATCAGCGAATTTTTATTCAAATAAATCAATGCCTAAACTGTAAGTTTGATTGAATGAAAAAAATACACGTAAAGTTACGAATGAAAATGAAATATTACAGAAAAGCATAAATACATTTTCATTCAATCGTATCGTGATACATGTATAAAACATCAAGTGCTTGTGTTCAGTATGCATGCAGCTTTATAAAGCCACCCGTTATATAATTGGATTGCTAATTAAGCATACAATTAATATTATTTCATGCGAGCAATGTCCGATGAAAAGCGTACTTGCTGTACCTCTACATTTAAAAAGGTGAACGGATAAATTTCACGAGGCAAAATCGATGTGCTGGCATTTTAATGTCATCTCATAACTGAAACCAATCTAATAGGATCGCTGAAGATCTAACATTAGCTTATTAAAAATGAAAAAAAAATCACATTTACATCGCTGCATAGCATCGTGAAAATTAAAATATTCATTTTAACACGTAATCAAAAAGTTTGATCGCGATTTTCATTTATTTTCTGAGATTCTATGTTGTTGGTTGTGCTATAATATAAAGTATCAGTGACGTCAAAGGTGACATGATCAACCCGCCGCCGACTCACGAGGATAACAAAGGGATATTCTGTTAAATGTATGTATGTACACATAAAGGATACGGAGGGGAAAAAAAAACAACAAATAGACTGCGGGCAACATTGTCGGCGCTGTGGCCGAATTAATGATCTCAACCAACTTACCCCTACCCACCCAGGCGTACGTAACATCGTACATTTATCAATTACTTATCAATGCTCGCTTGATATAGAAGGAAAAATTGGTGGAAACAACCTCAATTGGAGCGGAGCGTGGGACGGAGCGGTTTTTCGATGAACGGTGTGTTTTTCCCCGCCGGGAAGGAAGTAACGAGAACGTAGGGAATAGTGACATTCGAAATAAGTATCACGTTGAAAAGCGCTCCGAGGAAATACACTTGTGATGTTTATTTACCGAGATGTTTCTTTTAATTGTGTGTGTCAATAGTATTGTATAGGGTTATGAAAAAGGGAACTGAAATAGGGAAGGAAGGGGAATTTGCTTCGAACACAAGTTGTATGTATGAGCGAATATTATTTTTTTCTTAGGTGTTAAAAGCGATTAGCGCTATGTATTATTATTCATCCGCTAAGCTGCCCTAATTGCTCTGTTATATTCTAGGTAATATTGTAGAAAATACGTATATGATAAGAGATAATGTCCCTTTCGATATTTTATAGAACTTTGACATGTTACCCAAGATTCCATTGGACATTAGATGTCAATATTTGCAATGACCGTGGGCAGGTTTCTTGTATGTCATTTGCTATATGTATAATATATAAGAACACACGTCATTTGCTATAGACAGTGAGCTTCCTATTCCTGTAATTGGATTGTGTTAGTACCAAACATGAGCATATTTTAAGCGGTTGGCAAGTTGGAAAATTTACAAGGGTTTTTTCTATAATGTTATTTTTTAATGATATAATAAAACATGTCCTTTAATATATCGACCTATACTACAAACACGAAGTATCGTTTACAAATTGCTCTCGATTCGACGAAATATTTTTTGAAAATAATAATTATTATTTTTATAAATGTCTACTCTTTTAATGAGTAAAGTAAATGAAAATTAAAATTCACCTTTACTCTACTTAGCATAACTTCGTCGAAACATGCCTCATTTGTTACCTTGAGCAAGCGGAAAAGATAAGGAAAAAGAAAACAAAACGTGACTGAGTTCCTGAGGACACGGTATAAATAATTTAATGATACAATTTAAAATAATATGACCTTACTGAAAGATATCTGTCTTCACTGTGACTAAATATCACTTGAAATTCTTTTGGTACATTAATGGTAACGTTTCTATAAAATTGTAAATACAAAGATAAACCTGTACTGAAAAACTTAATGTAAAAACTCTCATTCGGTAACGGGACGAAAATATTTAAAGCAAAGCTAAATTGAATTCAATTGTAATAATTTTTACACCGGATAAAGAGCTTCAAAAATTTATAATTTCTTTGCTCTAAATTTAATTTAAATACCAAATGAAATGATTGATTCCAAATATTTTAGGTCATAATACTACACAGTTGTCTATACATTCCAATAAATATATCTATCTATAAATATATGGTACCATGATTACCTATTTAAAAATTAAAAAAAAAAGAGACGTATGACTCAAATATTTTAACTCTTCTGGCTTATTCTTGATAAAAAAAATTGTCTATAATTATATCGAAAATTTTATGTTTTAGTATTTCCCGTGTTGTAAGCCAAATGAATGTTGTGTGGCAATATGATATTTTTGACACGTTTTTATATGAACCGAGTGCCAACACAACGTATCGGGCTTACCCGTAATTTCGATCGCGTCTCACACCTCCGTGCACGCAACGCCGTTCTATACCTACTCGTAGCCGAAGTGTTTTTCCATATCGCTCTGATTGATGAATCACCATTGCGCCTCATAGACATACTAAATATATGAGCGAAATGAAAAGTTTACGTGTGATTATAAAATGTTTAGTCACAATTTTCATTTTTAAATGAAATTCACCTAATTAGAAAAATTAAATGTTCAAGTATTGTTTAAAAGAATTTTTTTCTTTCTTTACCGTATTTAACGGTTTTCCTATATCGCAAATGCCAAGGTTCAATGTGTTTCCCGAACGTTATTTACAGCTGAAACCACACGTTTTTAGACGTAAGCGAACACCGTAGCCATAAAATTCGTAGGCAGAAAAAAAGTATGCTACGCTATCGTTTCCGTGGCGCGTTCTGGCGGTATTTGTAAGCGCGTTTAATATTAGCAATTAAGAGTTACAAACACTGATTTTTGTTCTTCCACGACATCGTCGATTGGAACCAAAAGATTTAATATATATTTTTAAAATTAATGATCATTGAATAAGAATTTATTTGAATAATATTTTTAAAGCAAATAATACAGACGTAACATACTGAATTTATTATTAATATGATAATTATTTAAGTTTTGCTTGCCTATGATAGCGCAGTCGTTTAGTTTTACATTCTCCAAAAGTATAGAGTAGTAGAAGCCAAATACAATACTCTTTTAAACCTACATGTTTATCATAGAAAGGATCTCAATGATTATCGTAATGTTAAAAAGTTAACCAAACTACAACAAAGGAACGATGGCATTCGGTGGCTCTCCATATTTAACAGGCGCCTCCAAAGAAGTGATAGTTGGGAGGGACATCAGACGCCTATATGTTGCCATCTAAGATGAGAAATGGGCAGCACTGCAGGCGCGACAGCCTCGTCGGCGCGACGCTAAGATCGTGGCCGCATTATGCTTATGCACTGGAGTACTGAATATTCATTGTTGCGCTGTGCAGTATAAGCTAGAGCTCTTTAATCAACTCCCTCTTGCCGACACAAAATCCTTGCCGCTAATGGTGACGGACGACAGCTGCTATACTGACTACTACGAAAATTTCACTAACTGACATTTTGGAATGTTGCCTTAATTTTCAACCACATGTTTTCGTGTAAAGATGGATGGAATGATGATGATAGATGAAGCTGATTGGAAATGTTACATTTATTATGAGAATAAATATTTGTATGAATTTCCGTAACGATTCATTCGAATCGTTCGTCCATGCAATTCGTTTATTTTCTTTCTTGACTGATCTCGGTATAATCCATTCGCTATTAAGTGAATTACAGGGCTGTCTTTGCCGAGGCTTGGGTCTCAATTAAGCGAGTGTGTTATTGAGACATATTTTACAACATCAATGATATCACTTTGGGTGTAAAAAAATTTGGACAGTTAGACATATTTTTAAAAGTTCTGGATGAAATAGTTTCTCTAACTTTCTTTATTTATTGACAACATTTTTGTACGGTGAACTATTGGAATATAAGTACTATTATTTTTTATTTTAATGTTGTAATTTGTAAATACACAATACGTTTTTAATAATATCATTAGTCCATTTTCACGTTTACTGGTGAATTGGTTAAGTATAAGTATAATTTGACTTATTAAGTGTCCTCTACAACATGTTCGTATTGTACAATACAGCAACTAACATTATAAAGAACCATACGTTTTGTGAAACCATACGTACGTACAAACATTCTGTGAAACGTCACATGCCAAAGCTATTGTAGTGGAAGATTCTGATTAATATTGTTCTGAACGCAGGATTATAAAACTAGACAGTCGTAGGCAATGCTTTGCCACCACCCTTTTCTTAGAGTACGCAGAACTGCCCGTATCCGTATACCTGGACGGAGATTCTCCATCTGGGGGTTCTGTTGCATTCTTACATGTACCACTTATTTTGTAGATACTAAACTTTCTTTGGTCATTGGGTTCGAGTAGCATAGTGCTGCCAATATGCGCCCCTCGTGTGACATCAGGTGGCCCGTACCGCAGCTAGGTTTGTGTGCGACTTACTGTTATTGTCATTATGCAGGCAAACCGAACATTTACAATAATTCCTTGATTACAGGTCTGATGGGACCCTCGATTAGTAATGCCCGGATTTCGCAAATAATATGTTCCATGTTGATAAGCCCCTTCGAAAATGGATTTCTGTGATAAATCGATCTGATAGGACGGAAACAAACTCAACGTCAGTGAAAGCCAATGAACACGCCGTATCTAAGAGTCAAATTACTCGAAAAATTGGTTTGGGGAGAACCCTGTGATACCGTTATTGAAAAAAGGTCGGCTTGATTGATACCGAACTTACACGTTGAAAATGGTAAGAGTTTCGCATTTTTTTTTCGATTGTAACAAAAAAGATTGACTCGATTTGTTCTTGTCCTCCGCGCAATAAACTCGACGGAGATATTTTTAACACCGAGTTTATCTTCCAGGGAGTCTGCAATTATCCTAATTAAATTAAACGGAATTAGGATTTTGAATATGCTAAAATAATCAATTGTGTAAATGAAGCGACGTATCGTGCTTCCCTCTTTCGGATTCTAATGTTATTTGCATGATAATGTATGTACGAGTATGTACATACTTACGGGAATCTCTTAACGTGAATTTCCAAGACCTTTATGGTTGTTCCAATTACCCGTTTTTATTGCATGAGCATGGTTCAGACTATCTCAGAATTATTACAATACAGTAGAAACATACATATGTATATGTAGAACACTCATACAACTGTTTAAAAAAACCCTAGTAGTATCCTTAGTATCCTTACATAAAATGTCCCTTTATCATCATTTAAATGGTGCCAAAGCCGATTTTATCAAATGAATCACTCGTTCCGACATAGCGGATTATATAACATTCGGCACATATGCTAGAAATCCTTACGATTTCAGTAACCGTCCTTAGTAAGATGATCCTAATTTCAGATAACATTATTTTAAACAAAAATTTAATTACCCCTCTGGGCGCTGCTCTCGAGAGCTATTGTGGTTCAAATAAAACGTCGCACGCACTGCTGAAACCGTCACGAGAGAGCTCACCGTGATAGATGATATTCGAGAACAATTAATCTTGGCCCAAAATATGCGGACGATTTGCAAGCGAGTGGTCGGGCCTAATGGTCGGGAGGATTATCGCGGGCCCGCGTCCCGCACAACCCCCGCCGTCATTAGGAAAAATACGTGGCTTTCACCTACTGAGAGAAGACGAAGCTCCTCATATATACTTCTATTATCCAAGTATATTTGCAGTTAGTTAATCGATACTTAGCTTTCACGATTCAGTATTTAACTATCAATATAAGGACGACGAAATGTGTAACTAGAAAGGGTCACTCGGACAAATTGGGGTTGGAATCGTAATCATGTTGAAGGATTTCCGATCCACTTGATAGTTTATAATATGATAAAACAGTTCCCTTATTCTTAATATTCTTAAAGTCTTAACAAAACCTAAACTGTGACGTGTGAAAGGAAAAGGTTGGAACTGGAAATGAATGGAACGTACGCATTTGAACATTT